>JACCGJ010006989.1:0-11298 GCA_013407085.1 Atriophallophorus winterbourni | reverse complement strand
AGCACGACGAATTTCTCAGTCGCTTGATACCCCAGTAAATTCTTACCTCTAAAAATGAGCCTTGATCTGCTCATATTTGTTATAAAATATCGAACCGGATAATCACGTTTTCCGTTAACTCGTGAGTCACCGTTTCTGTGGTTCGTTTTGGTGACGAAACGGCATCTAACAAGCGAGTTAAATGCTCAACTATCACGGCAATAGAGCAGTAATTCGCATTGCTCGTTGTTAGGTACCCGAATACACCCATCCCCTAAGCCTGCATTAGCTTTCTTGCTTCCAATTCAATTATCAGGGGAGTTCCTTGTCTCTCCTCTCTTTATTCCTGACAGCGACGAATTGTCTTCATGAATTCTTTAACAGTGCAAGCCATACGGGGCCAAAATGCACTTCGCTTCTGTAGCTCCACCACACGGTTTGCACTAGCGTGTTCGTCATTCGGTTTGAGTTCAAGCATGTAGGGTCTTAAAGCTTTGGGGATGATGGTTAATTTTCCTGGTGGCAAGATTTCGCCGCATTTCATTAAAATCATTATCCTCCCATCCAACATACGTTCAATTTACCTAGCAACACTTAATTTTAACGAATATGCCTTCCGCTTTCTTCCGTTCTCTAGATGATCCAAAACATTGTTTGGTAATTCGTCCTCATGATGTTATCTGAGTTTACGGGACTGCCATTGCGGCTTTGTCATGTTCCTCTGTAGTTCGGCGTGATAACGCAACAGGCAACGCGTTACCTTTCCCATTTATGTGTTCAACGGAGAAAGTAAACTCCTGTAAGTGGTGTGTGTATCGTGTCAATCTTGCCTTACATTATTTTTGTTATCAGGGGCTTGCGGTTTGGCTTCACGCATAACGATATAGCAAGTAAAAAGGCTCTTTATTTCTCAAGCTTCCAAACGGTTTTCAGACATTCATTCTGTGTTGTTCAGTATTATCACTCTGACTCTGTGTAATGTAGGCTGGCAAATTTAACGATTTTCGCGGGCAGAGACAAAACGGCTCTAATCGCAAAATAACCTGCATTAACAGCGACGATGAACTCCTGTTCTACTTCAGCTATTTGAAAGCGCTCTCAGTTTATGCATTCCGTTGAAAGTTATCGCTATGCTGTGCTTTTTCCTTAAAGCAGCTTAGGAACTTGGAATCATCGTATTCGACCGATTCCATTAATAATCTTATTTGTCATTTTCAATCTTTTTCGACCAACAGTGTGAACAACTGAATCAACGTCGCTGTCGCTTATGCAACGCGACACAGATGGCAGGAAAATTTGGAATGATGTTTGACAAAGCTTAGGTAACACTAACTCAGCTGCGGCGTTGATCAGAGTATTTAGACACCAGAACTCACTTCGTGCGAACTCACACATGTTACTGTGAGCAGAACTAACGTTTGTATAATATGTAGAAAATCTGTTGCTCGCCTTATCCCTTTTAGTTGTAAACAAATCCGCTGTACGAATATTTTTCGATGTTCCTTTGGAGGAACGACAAATTCTTTGTAATAATCCGGAACAAGCAAATAGGCTTTACATCACCGAGCTGTTATATGTTTCTCGGTGTACCCAGTTCGAACGAAGAAGAATCCAGTAAACGACTGCAACACGATAGCAGTAAATGAAGACTTTTACAAGAGATCCTAGGTTTAAACTGCATTAAAACGACTCATGTTACGCACCTTAAGCCAGAAAAGCAATCACAACTGCCTGCTCATCTCAAAATATCTTTCGCACAGACAAAATGAAGGATAGAATACTCCAAACGTGACACCAATGCCGAAAATTGACACTTCCTGAAATTCGTATTCCAGCTGTATAAGACATAAAGCGCACGAACATGAATGTTCCCGAAATGATTTCGCCACCCTGTCAAACACATGATCCCGGTAGAAAAACCCTGGCACAGCCGACCAGGGTCGGCGTATCCGTTACTATGAGTTCTACATCTGCCTCAGAGATAAAATAACCATCATGCTGTTACACCAATGCTCAGGGGATTCTGGACAAGTTTTCTGAATTTTATTCACGTGCGAACGCAGCGTCTTGGAATATCATTGTCGTGACAGAAACCTGGTTGTGTAATTCTGTACACGACTCTGAAAGGTACACCACAATGGCGTCAAAATCGTTACGTGCGGTTGGATAATTTTGAGCTCCGATATTTTTGGATTGAACATTCATTGTTTTCATCCGATCGGTTTGATTTTTGGATATCTATCTGAAGGTTTGCTAAGACGGATCTAGTCATACAAGAGATATGCCTCAAGCCATCCGTCGTTCTTCGTGTGCCTCACACGTGGAATTTATAAAGTTCGTTCTCTATTTTAATCTACTTTGTGTTTCTGCAGTTAAATCAACCTAACCCCAAGCTAATAATACAAGTGATAAACCATACGATAGATCACTGTATTCCAACAGTACAACCCCAAAACGATGAAGCATCCCTACAAGCAAAAAACCTTCAGTTGCCGACTCTGGAGGAGTCGGCCTAACATTTATTTTGCACTCCAATAGCCTTCTTCCCCACACCCCATCCTTGTTGAGAAAAACAACTATGAAATGCATTTATACCAACGCGCAATGTCTCGGAAACAAAATCGTTGAACTGCGTGCAGTTTTTCTGAGATGTTCACCAGACATTATCGCCGTAACGGAAACGTGGCTGCAGACTCAGCAAACAAATAGTGAACTAGAATTACCAGGAATGTCACTTATTCGTCATGACCGTGAAACCAGAGGAGGAGGAGCTTTGTATTATAGCCAAAACCTACCTGATGAATGCAAACAGCACGAAGCCAGTCGTGGGGTGTGATTGAGGGAAATGCATTTTTGAATCAACTACTTTTTACACATGAAACAAACTAAACGCCAAGCTAGTCACAGCTTTATCTTCATATTGCTAACTGTCCTCTCTACAAATTAAAAAAGGTCCATACACCGAAATTAGAGCGTCTAGAATCAGCTAGATATAAAGATCGATACATTCCTGAATAAAGTAGAACGTGTGGTTTTTCCGCATTTTTCTTGAAGTAAACAACTTCAGTGAAATCTTAGCCAAAGCATCATATAAAAAGAGTGCGAGTTCACAGTTATCGAATATATCCAATTCAAAATGCGATTGTTCTTCGTTGTGTCTATGTTGGCCATTTTGACTGTGAATTATGCCATGGTAATGAAACCGAAAGAGGATGATTTAAACAAACCGTTGAATAGACACAATGCGAAAGCTACTACAGAGAAAACTCAGAACAAAGATGAAGAAAATGATCTTGAAAAAGAAGAGGTGATTGCCGAAGAGGGGGAAGAGTATTTCGAAGAATATCAATCGTCATCATTCTATGAAGAAATAGTGGAAACAAATGAAGTGATAGTAAATGAGCAGGACTCAGAAGAACTTGAAGAAGATGTACATGTTATTGACGAATATGAAGATTAAAATTACGGACGGGTCGCTTTTTTTAATTTGCTTCCATTCATTTTTTATTAAACATTTAAATTACACAAGATGTATTCTTCGAAGTTAATCGTTAAGTTTGAATGAATCAATGGTTATAAGTTTCATGGGTTGAGTTTCGCCAAATCGTGTAGAAGGTTTCACTGGTTAACGGAGATTCCAAATTACACATCATTTCTGGTATACATTTAGTGAAGCGCGGTTGGTTGGCTGTCGGGGTTCACTGGTCAGTGCCGACCATGAATAAAGTAACAACCGATAGACGCGCTGATGCTCCCCGGTATCTCAACTGATTCGAAATGAAAAATCTCTCCCGCAGCTATCTCTGCGAACGGAGGTTGTCGACCGATCGGTGCCAGTTGCACGCAGAAGACGTGATCTACGTTCAGCAACCGAGAGCACAATCTGTTTATTCCAGGCGCAGAAATGACAGTTTACTTGGTGAATACACAGTGGGCGTTTAACCAATCCATAGAGTCGATTTCAAGATTCAAGGATTCAAGTATTTATGGTTTAAAAAGTTGATACTTTACAGCACCACAGGATTAAGGTATGAATAAAATATGAAAATTACGATAGTATAAAAGCAATAGAGAATAATCAACTGTAAATTGTATCAAAATTTCGGTTTACTCTCAAGTATTTATCCAAATTAGCTTTAAAATATCCAGGTTGGATGAGTGTTTAACAGTGGAGGGGAGGGTGTTCCATGTGAAACGTACACGTACAGCATACGAATATCTTCGACAGTTCAGTCTTGAAGTGGGAATAAGCACTGTAAGTTCATGTATCCGATTGGCACGGGGTGGCGAGCGTGTGAATATTTGGACAAGGGATGGCTAAGGACGTGCATAATGTTGTACATCAGTATGAGGTCACCTCTTAGTCGACGACATCGAAAGTCGAATATATTGAGACTCCTCAAACGTTCTTCATATGGTTTAGCAGCTAGTACGGATACAAACTTTGTGGTTCGGTGGTAAATACGCTGCAGAAGAATGATGTCTTTCTGAATCCAGAATGACCAAGCCTGAACAGCTTATCTAGTGGTTACCTAACTGCCTATATGCAGTGCTGGCCCACTTGTGATTAAAAGAGCATCAGAACCGTTTCTAAAGTGGTGTATTGACTCTAGGAAAAGAAATGAACTCATTTTGGCGTTCGCTGTCAATATTGATTGATGATGATTCATGCTCGATAAGTCGCAAGCGATGCGACACAGGTTTGTGGCTCCACAACACCATCTTGTTCCGCCTCTTGAGATTCGTACGCTATGATGAAAATTTACGTGATCTGGAGGATTAAAACATTAGGAAAGGAAAATGTTTAAGAGAATGTGTGAAGCTAATGTAACGTTTTTAATGGTCGAGAAAGCATCAAGTTTAAAAATTAACACATGATGGAGAAATTTTAAATATACGTGTATAAAACTCATTCGAATTGGTTGAGTGATTAACGATAGTAGGTAAGCTCTTTCAAGTGAAACAGGCACGGACATAATAAAAAAACCTTCTACTGATTAGGGGGGAATGTGGTATGAGCAGCGTATAATCATGGGTCCGATAGTTTCGCGCATCCATTAGCGTGAAGCGTCCCTTCACGTGTTGGTTTGGGCTATGAAATAATTATTAAAACTTGGATATCGTCCCCTCTGATTAGTCAATAAGGAAAGTAAAACAAATTCATGTGATCTGTGCTGTTTTGTTTCGGATGCTAGGAACTAGTTCTGTTGAGCGATGATAGATTTCTAAATTATTATTGAGTCCGGATATCCATGACTGATCGAATGTATGTAATCAAGATATTTGGAAATATTTTGTGATAGGTTTTAATTCCAAAAGTAAAAGTTATTCCCGGATTCATAAACTGTTGAGTCAGTAATAACGCACAAAGACAAAACCAGATTCAATTTTGTTTATGAAACTCACAAATATCGATGCGCATGAAGCGCGGACAGATTATTTCACACTATCTAATTGGCTGTCGACAGGCTTATAAATGCTCTAGCGTTCTTGACTCAATGTAGAAACCCTCCACGATGTAGTGAATGCCACAATTCGAGTATGAATCGTGAAATGGGTTTGGGACCATGCGTATGCTCACGCAAGACTATTGGAGTATAGCCTTCAGAGGTCACTTGAGCCACTGGGTCACTCCTTATGATAGTTCGTGAAATTTCCGTCTCAGCTGATTCGAGACCAAAGCCCTGTTCATATGGTCTCGAAATGTTTGTACGTTTTGCAATTGAACTGTTGCTTCACCTGCCGTTCTGTGTAAGATGGCACCTGATTGCCAAGTTAGTTCGTGAAGTAGTTTGGTATAGACCAGCTCATTATCTTGCGCTTCCCGATTATGTGGACTGTCTATGTGTATCTGATCTTTAACTTGTTGATCAGGGAACATGCGTTCCAAACGCGTAGGTAATCTTCTACCAAACATTTCACTGCAGGACATTCTGTATTGAGTCAAGTGGTGTGCTGCGATGGGCTAGCAGAATGCTGTCCAGCTTGATCTGCAAGCTACATTTCTGTTGTTTCAAGCATCCTGCTTTGATCGTTTGAACGGCATCTTCTGCAAGGCCGTTTGACGCAGGATGGTATGATGCAGTCGTCAGGTGAAAAATCTCGTTCATCACAAGGAACGCCTTTTCGGCTATGATGGTGAATAAGGACCGTTGTTCGTCACTAAGCACTTCGGAATTCCGTAATTGGCAAATATAGAACGTTGCTCTCAATCGTTGTGCTATGAACAATGTGGGCATCAATCCTTTTGGAATGCGCATCAACCAGCACAAGTAACATCCTTTCCCCCAACCGGTCCTGTTTTATAGCAGTAGGAACAGGCAGGCACGCGTGATAAACAAAATTGCATTAGACCATACAAACAACGAATAATATTATAGGGCAAAGTAAAGTATAATATTCGACCAATCACACTAGTCGAACGTTTGTAGTTACAGTGGTACACACACATTTACCGGGCACTTCCACGTAGCAATCCGCATGCACTTGCCGTGGCCGTATTGGGCCAGTTGATGCTGTTGACACATGACAATGTCTTACTTTTACTTCGATATCCTTCTACTTGTAGCACTAAAGTTTCGAAAGATTTATGAATCGGCTACTGAATGCACTCAGGATATTATGAATGGAGATGTGTTGGAATCAACCACGGCTATGTTCGATGGGGCGGTTTGCATGACTTGAACGTTTTTAAAACATGTGTACTTCATGAAATCTTGCAATGTGGATCGATCAATTTTCGTTTTATTAGAGTTACTGGCGATCCGAGGTCTTTTGCGCACGTTCAGCTGTCTCACGTTCTAAGGCTGAAGCACCAGACAAACTCTCGCCCATTGTACTAAAACAATGTGCTAGATAACTTTCATCCCTCATCACATCCATTTTTTAATGAAATTCCTCGCGTTTCATTTAACGGCTCTGTGTTCGAAAGATGTTACAGCTTCAAGTATCTTGGCGTAAAAATATCTGACAATCTTAGCTGCACCAAACATGTAACAAACCAATTCATACAGGTGTGCCAAATGTCATTCTATGTACTTCACCTCCGTTCTCCTTCCATACCTCCTTTACGCTTCCCTCGTAATTTTTCCTGGCCTTTTGGAAAAGAATTTTATGAGAGAGAGAATACCATTCCGAAACGCTAAAATCTCACCGGAAGCACAGGACCGGTTTCGAGGTTTTTGCCTCTCATCAGCTATGCGTATCCGCGGGACTCTTCGCGTTTCGAACTAGTATTTGTGTAGACGGATGGCGTAATAAGAACTGAAGTTCTCGTCTACTCGCTACTTTATAAGTAGCTGAAGGGACTAAACTAAGCCCCAACTGATCCAACGGCGTATTGCCGCGAGGGTTATTACAACCCCGGGATAGATCAGAGTAGAATACCATTCCGAAACGCTGAAATCTCACCGGAAGCACAGGACCGGTTTCGAGGTTTTTGCCTCTCATCAGCTATGCGTATCCGCTGGACTCTTCGCGTTCGAACTAGTATTTGTGTAATCAAAGTTAATTCAAAGTATTCAAAGTTTTAATTGTCCCAAAAAGTAACTACTTTACAGTAACCACAGATTAAAAATATAACGTAATTCATAAAAACAACACAAATTTTTATACCATGGAAAGTCAGCACGTGTATTCAGGTGCAAGGTTGGGTTTGGTCAACATATACTTGTCAAGTTCAGCCTTGAACATGTTCAGGCTTGTTGCGCAAATGATCTGTGGGGGCAGGGAGTTCCATAGAAAACAGACTCTGACAGCAAAGAAAAACCTTCGACAATTTGATCTGGAGTGTGGAATAATTAACGTGTATCCATGCGATCTGCTACCACGTGCTTCTTGCCGATGAAACAGGTGTTCAAGTGGGTGATCCACTGTATGCAGAATGTTGAAAAGCAGGATCAAGTCACCCCTGAGACGACGGTACGAAAAGTCAAAGAGGTTCAGAGTTGCAATCCGCTCCTCGTATGGCCTGGTGTATAGCCCAGTCACCAGTTTTGTAGCGCGGTGGTATACCCGTTGCAGCAAGGTCATGTCCTTTTGTAACCATTGGGACCATGCTTGAACAGCATACTCCATTGTTGGTCTGATATAGGTGTTAATTATACGTGGGAGTATCTGCTTTGAGAAACGACCAAAGATCCTTCTGAGCAATGCTAAGATTTGGCAGGACTTTTTGTATACAACCGAACAGTGCCGTGAAGACTTCAGGTTACTGCTAATCCACACGCCCAGGTCTTTCTCTTCAGTAACCCATGGAAGTTGCTGAGATCCCAGAGAGTATGAGAATCGAATGATTTAATTACCGACGTTCACATTTTAATTTTTGGTGTTATGGTAAGCCAAGTTCCGCAAGGACCAATTATGAAGTGGCTTCGAGATCTTTTTTGTTTGTGTAACCAGTGGGTGGGCAACGCTTGTGACTCACGTGGCCAACTGGGTTCCAAAATTTGACAGAGGGGCCGGACCAGCAGTATTTGGATGGAGTGTTTGGGCCAGATATTTACTAAAATATTACATTTAGTGTATGTAAGCCTCATAGCACTGTACTAATAATACAATCCAATTTATTAACTGTCAAATATGGAAAAGAGTCCTCATCACTAGGGTTACCAAAAAATAGCCCTCAAAACTTGAAAAAAATTGCCTTTTTATATTGCTTTTATAATTGCCTAAAAAAGAGCAAAAATTGCCTTACTTACAAACATTCAATATGCATTTTTTTCATAAAACAGCAGAAAACCCCACCAATTTCAGTGGGAACAGTGTTGTTGGTCTCCTGTTTTTGCCAGTGCATCGAGGTCTGGAGTTAATTTTGTTGTGGCAATTCTCAGGACAGATCTAAGTTGTTGGTCTGTTAACTTGGATCTGTGATGGTATTTGTTGATTTTCATGACGCTAAACGTCTGTTTACACACATAGGTCGAGCCAAACAACAACAAAATCTTCTGTGCAGTCCTTCGAAGGTTTGGAAACGTGGTCTCGTTAAGTGAAGCATAAAATTCATTCAGTTTAAGAGACTTGAACTTCTCCTTTGAGATGGAGTCAGACTGAAGATCGATCAGTTCCAATTGCAGCTCCTGCGGTGCTGATTCGGGGTCTTGTGAAAGAGGACAAGACACCAGTTGAAGTAACTTGTCATTTTTTTCAAAATCACAGAACCGACGGCAAAATTCCATGTGCAGGTCATCCAGTGATTTGCAGTATTTCTTCGCATTTCGGGCGGCCTCTTTCTGCACAGCCAGGGTGGGGAAATGTGCGAAAGATTCGTTTGACATTTGCTTGGAGAATAAACCAAGCTTGGATTTAAAGGCTCTCACATTTGTGTACATGTCGTGCACAAACAGATCTTTCCCATCTAGCTTCACGTTCAGCTCATTCATGTGTGAAAATATGTCCACAGCAAATGCAAAGTCACATAGCCAGGTTGTGTCGCTCAGCTCGGGGAATTCTTCGGATTTTCCCACTAACAACAAAAATGAGCGAATCTCCTCTTTGAGATCCCAGGTTCGTTGAAACACTTTCCCCAAAACTTAACCAGCGGACGCGAGAATGGTAAAGTAGGTCCTGGTGATCCGCATCAGTTTCTACCAGGAACGTAATGAACTGACGATGATTAAGTCCCTTTGCTCGTATGAAGTTAACAAGTTTTACAACCGGATCCACGACGTGATTAAGCTGCAATAGAGACTTACACAGAGACTCCTGATGAATGATGCAGTGAAGAAAAACAACATTCTGGTCAGGGTTTTCTTCTTTCACTTTATCCTGGATTCTTTTCAGCAGCCCGACGTTTTTTTCCAGTTAAATTTGGCGATCCATCCGTAGTGACATTGGCAAGTTCACTCCAGGGTAGCTTCATTCTCTCGATGGCAGCAGACACCTGTTCATATAAGTCCTTTCCTGTCGTTTTCCCTTTCAGTGATTCCATGCTCAAAAGCTCCTCTGTTATCTCAAAACTGTCATTAATCCCTCGGATAAAAATTAGGAGCTGAGCAGTGTCTTTTATGTCGTTACTTTCATCCAGTGCTAGTGAATATAACTTAAAGGACTCTGCCTTTTTGTTTAACAATCTGAGTATATCTGCGTCGATCAGTTCCACGCGGCGAGCCACTGTTCTGCGTGCTAAACTGATTTTTTTCAAACTTGCCTTTGCTCTCCGGACACAAGAGACCAGCTGTCTCTACTATGCATTCTTTCAAAAACTCGCCTTCGGAGAAAGGCTTGCCAGCCTTTGCTAATTTGAATGTCAGCAAATAACTTGCCTTGGTACTTAACTCTTGAATGGCTGTTTGTCTTTGAAACAAGTTCTGTTGACTGTGTAAATGAGCTGCCAACCTTTGAGCAGTAGCCGCCCGTTCTTGTGTTGACTGCTTGCTAGCATAATTTGCATTCTTCGTGTCAAAGTGACGGCTGATATTGTACTCTTTGATAACCGCAACAGCTTCTTGGCATATCAGACATACAGACGTTGACCGGACTTCGGTGAAGAAGTATTTTGTTGTCCACTCCTTATTAAAAACTCGGCATTCGCTGTCCACTTTCCTTCTCTTTGGTCCACTCATTTCACAGAAGGGCTCAAATGTCTACAAATAAAGTAGAAAATTATCATTGTCTAAACTTTCAGGGTTTATCAGTTATTACATGCAGAAAATTGAAGCACGGAGACCAATTTTACAAGCGTCACCTCACTTCCGAAGTCTGTTTACAACTGGCGTCCGGCATGGCTCTGCCGTCTCACATGCTTACAAAAACGGTCCACACGTCCATTAAGGTGTAGCGGTATGGGCTTACAAAAATCTATCAGAGATTACAAAAATAATAGCTACAATGTTGTATAAAGATATACAGATAGAAAATTCAAAATAACTCACCGAAGGCTGAAGTGAGTTGAGCAAGGAAATTATGATGGGAATGATACTGATTCTCCACGATGTCGAAGATTCCGAGTACGAACAGTAATGCAGGAATTGGCTTGATTAAATCCGTTAAGATGGAAGTTCAGTTCAGGTAACGAATAAAGTAGCAAGCTCGCTAAAATGGAGTTATATCCGTGAGCGTTAATGGTTCTCACAGTCCAAACATTCACTGCAGTCAGTCCAGACAGTTGCAAACAAGTTCTCACACAATCGGCTCAGACACAGCGAGAGAGAACGAACAGCGCCGGTTGGATTCAAAACGTATATATTTTCAAGGTCACAATAATTAACAATTGCAAATAGAAAAATGAGTGAAATACAACAAGGGTAACAAGTTTGGACAAGGTCGGCGGGCCAGATTAAAAAGCCTAACGGGCCGGATGTGGCCCGCGGGCCGTAGTTT
>JACCGJ010006987.1:0-13729 GCA_013407085.1 Atriophallophorus winterbourni | reverse complement strand
TTAAATCTGAGGTGCATTACTGGTACCATTAGCTCGGTAAACGTTTATGCGCCGACGCTCTCTGCGACGACTGCTGAAAAAGACGCTTTTTATCACAACCTCGCAACAGTCCTGAAAAACGTGCCGCAAGGAAACTGTGTAGTGGTATTGGGTGATTTCAATGCCAAAGTTGGTGCAGATTACGAATCTTGACAGAACTGTCTCGGAAGGTTTGGTGTAGGTAAAACCAATGAAAATGGACAACGCCATTTAAAATTATGCACACAGTTCCGTCTTTGTGTCAGTAACACTTCCTTTCAAACAAAACCACAGCGTAAGGTCTCTTGGAAACATCCTCGCTCTGAGCACTGGCACCAGCTTGATCTTATTCTTGTTAGGCGCACTAATATAGGAAGCATACTTCTCACCAGATCATATCAAAGCGCAGAATGCGACACTGAACATTCACTGATCTGTGGAAAACTGAAGCTTTCCTATACGAGATTTTACCTCAACAAATTGTTTGGTAAGCCTAGGATTGACGTCACCCGCATGTGCGAACCTAATCTTGCTGCGCGATTTGCAAAAGCCTCAACAGCCGAGTTCAGCAGGACAACCTCACGTGAATCGGCTTCAGAAAACTGGGAATCGATAAAAAAACTGCATTTGCCGAGTCGCAATTTCAACTTTCGGTCGGAAGAAAGCTCCAACGAGCGACTGGTTCGAAGCAAAAGCTTCTGAGATGAAGAGAATGTCAGGTTGCCCAGGCCTAGACAGATATGGGAAAAAATAACAGGAAATGATAGTGACACTCCAAATTGTTTCAGCATGCAGCTCAACACTCCTGGCTGATAAATTTAGCACGGGGTCAGCCGCATTGCATATCCGTGCACTATTTAACCATATTCGATTCCGTTTGACACCTGGCAGCACGGTCTCGTTCGACAAACCTAGCTCATTTGCATATAAATATGTAAGTGATGTTTTCCTTCATCATCCTTCAGAATTGAACTTATTCAATTATTCGGCAAAGTAAATTTGTAAGACTGTTTTCAGCCATCTCGAGACTTTGTGATAACGTGTTTACCTGAATGTTCGCAAGTCAATCTACGCGCGTTAATTGCAAAAATCCACTAGCCCATCACACGGCCAATACTCACATGAGAGTCATTGATCTTAGAAAAACATAATGTCGCTAAGCTTGAACGTTGATTATAATACTAGCAGAGAAACTTCATTGTGCTGGATGAACTTAAAATAAAGCAAGCTCATAATAGCTAGGTTCTACTAGAAGCCACATCGAACTGTCATGAATGTTGCGGTTTTGATGCATGAGATACGCTCACGAATTTAAAGATCATGCATCCACATTTTAGTATAGTTCTATTCACAAATTTTATTTTGGGTATATCGATTTAATTAGCAATCGAGAAAAAGTTACTAGTTGAACGACGCGCGAAATTTGGGTTCATATCGAACTGGAACGTGGAATTAATCACTTTCATCGAGTAATAATTCAACTCAAGTGAAAACTAAAAGTGTGAGTTGCACGTTACATATGCAAGTCAAAATGCATTCAAACTACGAATTCCTAAGTGTCCCACTTGATCGAGATTACGGCGACTGTATTTTTATAAATTCAATACCAAACAAAGCATAAGGGTTCACTATATATTAAGTATAATGACAGGCCATAAAATGTTTTGAATATGAGATCGATGGAACATAGTGTATCAACATCTCCCGCAAAATCATAATAATTTACATTCTCTCTATCTTTCTATTCACTCTTTATTCTACCACAGTTTCTTCAACTTTTGAAGGACAAATCATTTGGTGCACAATCCGTCTATACTCAGCGGCGGCTTTATCTGAGAAGACCAAATCATAGACATAAATTGATTTAAAAGGTATTCTCTCCTCGTAATGCTTGCTAAGAAACTTGTCCGAATTTAAACGTATCCGGCAGAATTAAATATATAACTGCGCTTCTGATAAAAATATATAAAGAAGATGTTTCGAAGTCAATACGTCAGACAGTCTGACAGCCCGAATCATCAGCTACAGCCTGATCAACAATCTCTCGATGCATGCTACTCAGCATGAGTGTTAACTGGTTATTCTTTCCCTTTCAGTTATTCTTCCGGTGGCAAGGATATGTGAAAATTCACAGTGACAGTTGCATCAATCGCAATGTTTTAGGCTTCATAATGTTGGATAGATCTCGTGAAATTTCTAGATCAGCAGCTCGTTCAGCAATTTCTTAGGATTACTATGGTTGCATGCTCGCCGCTTTCATCACGGTTGTATCTTGCAAAAAATTGAATATTCCTGGCTTGTAAGACCTTGCTGATTCAGTAGTTTAATTATCCTGATAATCTCTGAGCTCCTTAATTGTCATGCCGCAAATTTTACTTCTGAAAAATGCCAGGCATGAAGCGATCGTTGTATCAATTACGTGAGTTCTGATCGACCACATCAGTCATTTATCTAACTGACGACACCAGGTAGTCACTTGGCCATACGTACGGACGTTGTGTGTGTTGATTGTAGCAGGTTGCATCATCTCACATAAGGCAGACAACCTCATTGACGGTTTTATGATATTGATGTTGTGCTGGGTGCTCATTCCAATTGCATCGGAGTTACGGCGTCGAAAACTGCAACCTTACGAATGACGATTGAATCCATTCAAGCAATTTTCTGCGTGCATACTTTACCCAATGCAGTGAATTTTGATAATGGACAAACTCCAGCGAGCTCAAATCTGTGGTTTTTGATAATGGGCAAACTATTGTGAGCGTGAAATTTCAAAAAGTTGTCAAGTCGAACAAGGTTCAACTAATCCGTAGTCCATCCTCAAACGGTTTAGCCGAAAGGCTGGTCGTAAACAATGAGGCATAATAATCGGAAGCCATATGAATACACAATCGGTCACAAACAAATGGCAATCGATTGTTGACAGTTTGCTTAGGTTCATTCAGCCTTGAAACACTAATAAAGTTGCAAACAAAGTTAAATTTGTGTTTACCACTGTTAGAAAGGTTTCTTTAAAAGAACCACGTTCTACAGATGAAGAATCACAGCACTGATGCCTGATGGCGATGATGGATGACCAAAGTGATGCGTTGCTTACATCCCTCGCAATTACACCACTGCGGGTTTCTGGCTGTTTGCTGTTATAAGGTCTAGAGAGCATACGAATAGCAATTCTCTTTCTAAAACTGATCTTGAAGATTTATTATTTGGATGAATGTGTTCTTTTAGAGTGATCTATAATCTATTCGTCTTGATAAATATACTTAAAACAAGGAACGTTGTATGTACACCCAATAGTTTAATGTACAATATACGTGAGACTGGTTTCCTAGAGACAATGGAGTATTCTTGTTGAATCAGCTCGTGTTTACGATGTGGTTGCATTTTTTAATTGTTTGTTATTTTAAATTCATCAGAATCGAGAACCCATCAATTAGTAGTTTACACTTAACGGGGAAAAAATGTTATACATATCATGCTTTATTTATGTTTGAAGATATCGATGCTTCTTTAGCGATGTTTATAAGGATAACATTCGCCCCAGGTTTTACGATGAAGAACAATGAACAAAAATTCTGTCTCGGGAAAAATTGAATAAGCACGAACTCGTCCATCAAATGTTTTCAAAGCATTTCTTATTGTCCGTGATAACAATTCATGAAACCTGATAATTCCTGTCTTCATTGAGAATGCGATTACGAACAGTGTGTGCAGTTTATATAAGGATGTGCTCGGAAACTCATCTACGAAATAGAATGAAACCGATAGTTCGTCCTGTGTGCTTAAAATGCATGCAAATACGTTTTGTGTTTTAGAATCACAATTTCAACACTTTAAAAGTGCGTGGACATATGAGATTGAACTATTTGGTCAAGCCAACCTTATCCGGGAGTGGCTTCAATCTCATCGAAACGTATTCATCGCTTCTCATTGGTATACGGAGAAACTTCAAATATAGGGTGAACTTCCGAGAATCACACGTTACAATGCTTATTGAAACTACGGGCTTGCATGAGACTCACTCAACTGCAGACGACATTTTTCGCTGTATTACATTAAACATTCTACCAAATTATGCCGTGAAATTGCCATATTTGAACAGGTGTAAGAGAAACCTCGAAGAGGTTTTGGTCCGTAACCCATGCGTCGAAGAAAACTACGCCATGAACGCATGGATCTATATATGTCGCCCTAGTGTGCAAAAGTGGCCTGCTAGTATAACATTTTGTAATACTGTTTCAAGGCTCACTGAACCTGCTTTTAATTTCTCCACCAGATGACGACAAACAGCCAGAAACCGGTTGTGGTGTGTAAGAGATGGGGATGCGAGCACCATGATACAAAACAAATCCTGTTTAACTTGTTTCAATATTCGTAGTTCCCATATTATTTTTGTACTTGGAACATTAAATTGGATGCAATGTTTATTCCCCTAATGATGTTCATCTCAATTGAAACATGTTTGGATGCTAGTCCCTCTACAACCATTTCGGAAGAAAATAATCCAGATACCTCTCACGTCACATTACAAAAAGGTCCAGATTGTGCAATTAAATGTTTTTGATTAATCGCGGCAAAATAAAGCAATTAAAAATATTCAGTCATATAGCTTGTCACACGACCGTTATCCGTAGCGGAATAGATTGCGTGTTCCATATGTAACGCCGGGCGCTGAAAAAATTGAAATAATGTTTTTTCATGACCTCTTTTGATATGAATGTACAAGTAGAAACTTAGTGTTTATCGATCATTTTGAATAGCATTTTACTTATAAAAACTGTTCACTTCTCTGTACAATTATATTGCAAAATAAATCAAGTTTGTGATATATTATTGAAAATTTTGGAAAGGTTGGAGGTTCGGTTTGCAATTTGCCGTTAAATTAAATACCACGGTCTAACCTTTGGTCGCAGTTTGTTTGCCACGATTAGCTGTCAACAGAAAGAACAGTTCTAGTCATCCAATCGAAACGGGAAGCTTAAACCTTTCATGCCTGAATTATTTTCTGACCCGAAAAAAAATGTTTTTTTCTTCGGAAACGAGTTTCCCAGAGGTGAAATAACACAAATGATATAAAAAGTTTGTGATATTCACATTATTGAGAAAATAACAAAATGTAATCATTTGGTTACATCCGGCAAATGTCACCAGTGTACGATTTTGGGGACTTCTGCCGGATGTAACATAAAGGTTACATCTATTTAAACGCAACGCATTTCGAAGACTTTCTGATTCATTCCAATATTTTTTACATCTTTGTAGGCATGACTAATTTTATAGTTGAACAAAATTAATAATAACTCAGACTTTCACACGATTTTTATTCGGCTCACAAAACCGCGAATTGTGAGGATACGTTCGAAACCCGAACCAGCACATACTTTCTCTTTCACTGTGGACAAGTCAATGATGATTGCGAACAAAGAAGAAAACCACCCTGCAGTTAACAAAAATTGGTATGACGCCGTGCAAAAACATTCTGAAAATTCAGTTAGAATTAGCTTAAAATGACTTGCGAAGTTCATGTAACCAAAAGGTTACATCTGTTCTGAAAGGGTTAACTACTTCAATTCAATGTTTATTTCGAGAACATTTTATGGCATTTAATGCCCACACATATTCTCGATGCTTGCACGTTAAATTCATAATGTTTCAATAAACTAGATTATTAACTAAAGTATGGTGTTGCTCACATTCCCGCACTTATATTTTTACAACTTTTCATCATTCATAGCAGATTATTTGTGTAATGTATTACATATATGAGGAGTAATTTCTCAATGCTCATAATGTCCACTAATGCCATGCACATTTTCGATAATTAATGCTTTTGTGTCACATTACAAGACAAGTTGCAATGACAAGATGAAAAAATTTGTCTGACTATTGCTGAATTTAACACGAACACGAAAACATTCCAAGTCTTTAAGCATTTTGTATTCTCGTTTGGATATTCATCGAAATGTTTTCTTAGTAAGGATTTGTTTCACTTGGAACATTTTGCCTGAAGAAATCACACGCTCCGAATATGTTGCGGTTTTCGCTTTCAAACTGTATGAATATAGGACGAACCACGCGGTATGTGACTGTCCATATTGATGTTTGAGAGATTGTATAATTTTACTCCATATGCTCCATCATTCTATGGTTATTGCTAAGATTACTGCTTTCTCTACCATAAAATATTTTGAGTTCTGAGTTCTGAGTTCAGATTTGTTCTTTCATCAAGCGGAATCATTTAAAACTGTGCAGGTTTAAAGAGACACAAATTCACATAGGTCTATGCTGCAGTTAGGCTGCAATGTTGATTTCTACGTAAAAAAATCTCATTGCTCAATCGCAACTTTTTTATGTGTCATATCACTCAAGGTGGTATGTTATCACCAATGGGGAAAATATCGAGATCGCTTCACAGAACCAAACAATATCTGATACGCTAACTAACTGCTCATCACGCACGTAAAGATTATGTTAAACAAAAGCGATTCTAATATTTATGAGCAATAGTCAAAGTCAACAGGCATCAAATCTTGTTAGCGTTCAATTTTCGTGCATACTTTGTTTCTGATGATCTGTCAAGTATAGAGAATTTGAATTAAATTAATTAATTTATTCTAGGCACAAATCACAACCTTTTAGACCTGAATTTCAAACCTGAACTTCAAATCGCTAATCATATTCACATATCCATATAATAAAAATTTGGACGCGAATCAGTTCTGCAGAAGATTATGAGAAACTGCAAGAGGATTTGCACAACATATCAGATTGAGCAGCTTTTAAATTTATGATAATCATACACATTTAAAAGCCAGATTGTCCACTTTGGTGAGAATGTTATTTGGATTTATCGAATGGGTATTTAAAACTTGGCTCGGAGCTAGTTGGATACATTACTTGGAGTTTGGGCTATTGGAAACTTGAGGAGCGCGTTTCGCTTGCACAATACTTATCAACATTCAAGCCGATCGTCAGGTATACTTTGCATATTATTTAAAAAAATTTCGTTGGTAAAGTTATCAAGGATAATAAACGTCTACCTTCGCTCTGAGATAAACTATGCGCTATAAGTGTGGGCTCCTTGGCTGTGGTAAAATATATCAAAGAACACCAAAGATAGTGTTAGGTCTTCGCAACGTTCCATACACAAAACATTTGCGACGATCTCGGTAACTATACCCGAAGCAGGAAACAGCCCGATATTATTCTCAGCTTGCTAATCGTGTATTTCGAGTGACATTCAATAAGACACTTGATTCAAGAGAGTGATGAGAAGGTGACACGTGGACATAATTGTATTTTTTATATCTCAAGATATCGTTTTGATTACAGCGCTACATTTCTGTAGCATATTTTCTATACTCTCCTATCTTGACATGTCCTGAAAGCTCCTTATTTGACTCTTTATTTTAATCGGAACTAACGATATGAACAATCATTCGCGTTTATTTTATTTCAAATACTCTACAGGGTATTTATTAATATATTTTGCACATTTTCATTCAGACTGTAATCCCGTGGTAATAAAATAACATTTATAACCATAAATACTTGTATAATTGAATCACTGGATTACCCAATTTGCATAATCTGCTTTAAGTGAAGTGTTTTGTGGTAATGGGCTGTCAGCTGTACATAACAACTCCTCAGTTGAGGGCAACAGTTAATGAATATTCTCTATCCTGAATGTGAAACAAAATCAGTTCATTGTAAACAGGAAGCGTTTGATAAGAACATGGTTTGGATTGTCTTAATTCGTTGATGTTGTTGTTTGCCTCTTTCGGCGATGTCGACCGTGAATGTGCATCACAATCGCATGAATACTCATGTTCTACAGCTTTTTAAATGGCTGAACAGTCCGATTCGGGAGAAACAATTTCTCACGCAGCGCTGGCAACGAAATTCAGAACTCGGTTGTATTACATCAGTTGCAGCCCGGCGGCGTGATCTGCGTTCAGCAGCCAAGAGCTGTATCTGCTCCTCCCCAGCTTGCAGACGAAGCTTTACACAATGCCTCCAATGTGAGTGGTCAAGAGCAAGTTCTTTCCAACTCGCCGGGTCAAAGCCAAGAGGTTTCATATTTCTTTTGCAAGCGTTGATGTACTTTAGGATTATTAGGTCACACGCTCTGAATGTCATCGTTTTAGTAATCAGTCTCAGTGATGTCATTGTGCGGAGAATTTGTGAAGGAGTAACAGAATAGCAATAATTATTGATAAAGCCCTCAAAGCGTTTATAGATGACCAAAGTGATGTGTTTCTCACATCAGCATATTGTAGTCATTAAGATGTATTGAATTCTCCTAGTTCGTTACACGAGGAAGATATATGGAGAACATTATTGAATCCAAAATGAAAAAGTGTAAATAAATGAGTTCTTTACGATATCATTTGATTAAAAACATATAAGAATTGCAATTTAATGCAATTTTCAGAGTACTCTTGAAATCACTACATCGTAAAATGTGGTTTCGCAAGCGATGTTTATTGTTACGAGCAATTTCCAGTCAAATAAAATTATACGCATAAAATTAATGCGACATTATTTCACAAAAAGTAACTCACTCCACCAGTAAGGAGCTGTAAACGAAGATATCTTGTGTATTATTAATTTCGGATTAAAAAACTGTTTTCATTTTATGAAAGAAAAGCGAGAGGTTATATGCATTTCAAAGCAATTCAATTTTCAGTTGTTTTCCTATCGAATTAGCACTTGTATTTTACTGTTGGATAAAGTTGGTGCAACTAACATGTTCAATCTTGTAAATCAATCCTCAACTTTTTAAATGCATGCGCCTCCTCATGTAACTCTATCTATTCGGAAAGGAACATTTGTGTTTAAAGGCATGGCTCTAAACCTTATCAACATGATCGTGGGCTCATGTGATTGAACTGTTTGGACGTACCAACCTTATGTAACAGTGGCATACAAGCGCAACTTGTTTACTACAACTGTGTTAATGCATGCGCCTCTAGAGCCTACTGTAACTACCAAATGCGTGCACACAGAACGAAATCCTTTTTGTGTTGTGTGTGATGGGAATGCATGCAAATTTGCTTTCAGTTCATTATCATGATTTTAACACCATCTTAATTTTTTTTGGGACATGTGATTAAACAGATTAATGATACTTAACTTGTTTACCATTTGCCACTGTTACCAAACATGCGAATACATACATAATGAACGTAAACTGGAGGAAACCAGGCATCAGTTGTTTGTGGAGAACACGCATGCAAATAAGCTATTTTATTCATAAATTTGATGTTTTTTTATCAGAAATAGGTCGATTGATATGACTTACCCCACCAATAAGGAGCTATAAACAAAGGATTCATAAATATTATTCATTTTTGTGTAAACATATATACGTGTATAGAAACTGACATTATTCTGACGAAATCAATTCTAATCTAAAATCTAAAATTTGAAAAAAATTAAATCATTTGATAGAAATATATTTGATCACATATCCTGCATTCGCCAGACCATAGTTTATAGTTTAGAAATACAGGTTTAAAATCGTGTTACTTTTATAATGTTAAACAATTTTTGTTTATAAATACATGTGCATTGGTTAGAGCAGTATTTCAAACAATTCCTAATATTATTCATGTTTATTTGAAATTCATCGAACGTGAAAGCATAAAAATGTTTTATTAATTATAGTTTGTTGGAAGCAATATCTTCATGCAAAAATGTGAAGTTTCAGCACTTTATTTTTTATCTATTTTTTGTCTATTTACTTTGCTTTTTAAAATCACTATTACTCTTTGAGTCAACCTTCGATCTTTTAAAAGACAGATAAGGTAAACTTAAAATAAATAAAACCATCACGAAGACGAATATAAAGAAAGATAATTTTCTCCATTTTACCTCTGTATCCGTAAGCCTTCCAAAACGCTTTCTGATTATCTAAAGTAAAATCAACGAATTTATTATTTCGTGTATTTAATTGCATTAATATTTTTCGCTTGCTAGTGTTTCTTGTTTAATACGCTTGTGTTTGTTAGAGTAATTCAAAACATATTTTATGTATGGGATATTTGGCTTCAACCTACATTACCAATTTGGTTCAAAATTTGTAAACTTTAATTTGATGCAAATTCATTGATGTATGCTTCCGAAACACCCATGGCAAACGAATCTTGTTGGTTCATCACAACATGCGACCATGTTTCGGAACAGTGGAACAATGGCGAACAAAGCAGCAATTTCGAAAACATTAATTGATATCTTTACATCGGATTCGTTTTTGTTAAATCTCAAAAACGTTCAATGCATTCATGAAAGTGATAAAGCAAATTAGTTAAATATATTGGTAACTCCATTCGTATTACAGAGCTTCCTCTGATTTCATTAGCATGTCTGTCTTGGTCTGGGTAACTTGACAGTATGTGGGCCTACAGTACAATCTCCACTGTGCGGCTATTAGACACATCATATTACAAAATCCATCTTAATTTTGAGTAAAATTAATGCAAGTGCTACATTTTCGCATACAGAGGTAAAGTCATGTTCTTCTTCTTCCATTCATGATTGAAGTAAGAAAGATGACACAAAATTGGCGCTACTTTTAAAATATGCAAATTTTGAACGATCTCGTTTATCAAGCTGCAAGAACTTGTAACAAAATAACTTACCCGAATACTCAATGCCCAGTGATAATATTAGAAAATGGAAAAGAATAATAAACACAATCGACTTCATTTTTAGATGTTGATGAATTGTAAACCATATTTATGTATCAAGTTCAAGGTCACAGTGGAATTTCCAAACGTGCAGGAATATGTTATTCGCTAGCTACAAAGCTTTGTTACTCATTACATTCCAAACTCGCGGTTTGTTTTTTTCTCGCTCTCTAACAAAAAACTGGTAAATTTTGGTGGTTTTTTGTTGATTAGTCATGGTTGTGTGCGAATATTCAGCTATCTAATTGTTTGCATATTTTGCAAATAAACGATTCAATAATTGAAAAACGCTCTCGTAGGAATTAAAGAAACGACTCAGCATTGTTGTAATTAATGAATTGGATACCAACACCATTAATTATTTGATGATAATTTATCGAAAACGGTCATATTCACAATTTCATTAAACCGTTCCAAAATGTAGTCACTTAACCCTCGAGTCCACACAACTCAAGTGAACGAGAATCTTTAGGGCATAATTTTAGAACCTCACTATATAGCCCCTTCCAGTTGTCACTTCGAAATATTTAGTATGATGGTATGAAAGCACAAGCGTGATCCAGGCAAAGTGCCGCACAGTCAGAGACTGCACGTGGACTAAAATACTGTCTGGTTGTCCAGGCCTGGACATATATGAGGAAGAAAAAAGAACAGGAAATTTTAGTGAGACTCCAACCTGTTTCAGCATGCGGCTAAATACTTCTGGCCAATAAATTTAGCACGGTGTTTGCCGCACAGAAGTAAGTACTGCATGATTGCACATTCTTGCACCATTGCGCATCCGTGCACTATTTAACCACAGTCAATTCCGTTTGACACCTGATAGCATGGTCTCGTTAGACAAACCTAGCTTATTTGTATATAAATATGTAGGTGATGTTTTCCTTCATTATCATTCGGAATTGCACTATCCAAGTATTCGACAGAGTCAATTTGTAAAGCTCTACGATTTCTTCTTCCAGCTGTCTCGCGACTTTCAGATAACGCGTTTACCTGAATGTTCGCAGGTCATTCTACGCGTAATAAATGCAGAAATTCAATAGACCGTTCCATGGTCACTACTCATTAGACAGCCATCCATGTTAGACAAAAATAATGTCGCTAAGAATGAACGCTGATTATAATACTAGCATAGAAAATTCATTCTGCTGGATGAACTTCAAATAAAGCAAGCTTATAATAGCTATGTTCTACTAGAAGTCACATCGAACTGTCATGATGTTTGAAGTTTCGATGTATGAGAGACGCTCACGAATTCAAAGATCATGCATCCACAATTTAGTATCTTTCTATTAATTTACAAATTTTATTTACGGTATATCGATTTAATTAGCAATCGAGAAAAAGTTACTAGTTGAAGGACGCGCGAATTCGGGTTTATATCAGAATGGAACCTGGATGTATCAAAAATGTAGTACGGTATTAAAGTAAATAACCTATAAGGGACACATATATTAATTATTCTCTTTCATCGTATAATAATTCAAGTCCATTGAAAACTGGAATAGTAAGCTGCACGTTACGTATGCAAGTCAAAATGCATTCAAAGCACACATTCCAGAGTGTCCCACTCGATGGAGATTACGGCGAATGTATTTTTTAATAAATTCAATACCAAACATAGTATAAGGGTAGGATAATAACTGGCCATAAAAATGTTTTGAATATGAGATCAATGGAACATCATGTATCAACATCTCCTGCACAATCATCATGATTTTTTCTCACTATTTTTCTAATCACTCCTTATTGTATCATAGTTTCTTTAACTTCTCAAGCACGAATCATTGGGTGCACAATCCGTCTATACTTAGCGGCGGCGTCATCAGAGATTACCAGATCATTGACCCAAATTGATTTGGAAGGTGATCCCTTCTTGTAATGTTTTGCTAAGAAAACTTGTCCGATTTCAAATTTTTCCGGCAGAATTGATTATATAATTGCGCGTCTGATAAAAATATATAAAAAAAGATGTTTCAAATTCAATACGTAAGACAGTCTGGCAGCCCAAATCATCAGCTTCAGCCTGATGAAGCATCTCTTAATGTGTGTTACTCTGCATCTCCAAATGATAGTAAGATGGTTTTGTTTGCTGACGATATAAAAGTATGGAGGCAAATCAGAAATGCTGACGATTGTATCTTGCTGCAAAACGATTTGAGTGCTTTGTTCAACTGGTCATCTGAAAATAAACTGTCATTGAATATGCAAAAGTCGGAGATGATTCAGATTGGTCGTGACCTTGGCTTTTCCTATCCATACAAGCTCGGCGACATTAACCTGGAGTACACTGAAAAAGAAAAGGACCTAGGTGTCTGGATTTGCGGCAGTTTGAAAAATGGTCTACAATGCGAAACCGTTTACAAAAGCGCGTCTCGGCTGCTCGGCATGCTACGGCGGATATTTGGACGTTTTTCCCCGATGTGTTTTCCTCTCATGATGAATACATATATACACCCGGTTCTAGATTATGCCGCACAAGCCTGGACACCATGGCTCCAAAAAGACATCTTACTCCTGGATCGCATATAACGGAGAGCTTCTAAGCTTGTCATTGGTCTCGAAAATATGTCATTCGCCAGGCGACTCAGACAACTGGAAATGAGTACACTTGCACAAAGGAGAATGCGAGGTGATCTCATCCTCGCATACAAAATACTCACTACTGATTCCCACCCCCTGGATATATTATTCCACCTTCGAACTTCCAGCAACAGCCGTGGCCATGGTTGCAAGTTGGAAATACCACATTCCCAACGGAACTGCCGCAGGTATTTTTATTCCGTACGTGTGTGCTTTGCTTGGAATTCCCTACCTTCCAATTTGGTAAGCTCAAACAGCTTATCTATATTCAAATCAAAACTTGACGATTATATGAGAGCTAATCCGAATTTTTTCCCAAACTATTAATAAGCTATCATTGTCCCATTGATTTTGATTTTAATTTTACTTATATATATATACATTTGTACCTATATTTCCACCCTGTGGTTATTGTAAAGTTAATTGCTTTTTCAACC
>JACCGJ010006986.1:0-62334 GCA_013407085.1 Atriophallophorus winterbourni | reverse complement strand
GTGAAAATGGTTTCACTAAATAACTTGAAACCTTTCCGTGCGATTAATCGATCTTACGTCATTGATTCGAAAATCGAGTTCACTTTCATTGATTTAGCAGTAATACGCGGGAACTCTAAATCAGCTGCAATAATGTTAGCGTTTTATTTCAACAATACTAATTGTGGATTGAGAACCAACTGAAATTGATATAACCGATATTCATACCGATGAATTTGGCAGAGAAATCTTCTCAAGGTTAGATAATATGACGATGGCGAAAATCATATAGCACCACTGCTTCACTTAAAAAAACTATGGCCATGAAGCTAACGCTAAAAAAATTATTCATAACAGTTAAAAGAATCTTTGAAAAACAAATAATTGGACAGACATTAAGGCCAATGATTCAAATTACATGAGCACACAAACTCTAATCTCACAAATAACTTTTCCTGTCTTGGAGACTTGATTGCATTGAATCCTGGTTATAAGTAAGTAATATCATAAAATTAAACCACATAGAAACCATTACGCTGATCCGTTTGATCAGAAATAACAAATAACATGTATTGTCTCAAGTCTCGATCACTTAAATTGACATTGCCTTGGGGAATAGCCTAAAGGGAGGTATTGCCCAATTCACACATGCACAGTACAATACAAAACCTTGATCTATTAACACCGATCATGCTTGGAAGAAGAGCGATGAAGCATCTGGCTACAAATAACCTTAACTTTATCTTTAGGCGCATGCGGATCCTGATCGTACTGTCCCTGCTTGATGAGTGCAAACAGCACGAAACTGATCTTGGTTTGTGCGTGATGAAAATGCATGAAAATGGGCTTAAATTTTTCTAAATTTTATGCGTCCCATCTCGTTAAAACATTAACAATAGCCATAAATTTTAGAGATTATCCATATACATTATTAAAAATTCCTGATGAGATGTAGTCAACACCTCGTTATACTCTGATATCTAAACTGCTATAGTTTAGGAGCAAATAGTTCTGGAACATGCTATACAGTATAATGACCTGAAATAAGACTGTGCAAAGCTAAAAAGCACAAGATCCCGAACTGAGTTATCCTTCTGATTACAACTCCCCAGCAGCAACTTATTATTGTTCTTAATAAAACCAGAACAGCGGAATAATCATTGACTTGTGACTAAGTAAATCGAAACATTCTATGTCACCTAGGTGCTCATGCGAGCTCGATCGATCCAGTCGCAATCAACCTCTGACACTGGGTTATACAATGATTGTCGCATAGGCAATTTTTAACAATACTAACATTGCTATCCTGATGTTATCAACAATCACGATCAGTTTCTCTCAAAAACATAAATGGCCAACTCTGCTCGACTTAAAATAATATATTCCGTTCATACACCGTCACTGATAACTTAAAACAAGATCAGCTTTTCGGCACACTATTTTATCAACAACATTATCAATGAACTAAAGTTTATCACAAATCAAAGCCGGATGTCTCAAACGTTAGAGATATATGGATTTAGTACTGACACTGACTGTACTCACTTTGCTTAAATGCATATGTTTCAGCGTGTCCAATTCTGTGATAGCGATGGATTGAAATTGAATTTTCCGTAGTTAATTAACTACAGAATATGAACTACTGAATCGGTTTGTCTTTTTACTGCACTTTGTGTAATCTTGAATAAACCTCCTGCAAACAAATGTCATTTATCACATCGCGTGAAAACGCGACTTGTGCTACAGGCATTGATTATTAAAAAATTATTACTCCTCAGATCGTGGGATCATTTACCAGCTGGAAAAATAGCACAAACTCGGACATTTAGGCCGGCTTTAAAATGTGTTTTTCAGATTTCGGCTAATCCGTTTTTCATGATATTTTTTCAACGGACCCATGAAATGCTTCCAATTCCGAATTTATATGCCCAAAGAAAATTCTTGCCAAGGTGAAGCACCTTGCTTTTTGTGTGATAAATGGCCTATCACTCACAGCCGCTGATTACCGAACATGCCACGCCATCCGTTCCCGGAGATTTCCCTACATTTGGCCAATTGATGTGTGACAGTCAATAGATTATTCAATTTTAGCTAGATGTTTTGATTTCTCGGTTTCCTGAATGCTCACGATGTATCATCACAATTTTTGGCACAGAGGCTTTGAAAAAGTAAATTTCGAGTGCATCTGCGGTTCTCAACGCGATTCTGACGTGTCTTTCGCCAATAAGGAAAGAGATCATACCTGAGTTGACGTTTGCTTTCACGTTCATGAATTCATATAGTGGTAACTTTCCAATTTTGATAGCGGAAAAAATTTGTGCGGTATCTTATCCTCTCGATTTCGCAAAAATTACTTTTTGCTTTACTTTTTAGTTTTTACTATATATAACATACACGCGTAAATAGTTTAACATTCTTCAACTGATTCAAGGCATGTGGATCATAATAGAACTGTCCCTACCTGATGAGTGAGAACATCATTATACAGTAAGTGAGGTGAATGTAATGAAAATGCATGCACACGAGTGTATATATGTTTATTCATTTTTGGTCAAATTTATCTCCTTAATTCATACAGAATACAAAGAAGATATACATTCAGTCGTGTAACTGAACAGCATTTTGTGGAATCGATTTTGGTTTTCTACATTGCAATTGCAACCATTAAATGAAGCAATAAATCTTATGATAATAAAAGAAATATCAACCTATATGAAAGTGGGCATTCTGCAGGTAGTTACTTCCTCAAGGTTTTAGAGTAAATGCTCCTCTTTCAAAAAAATCTTCCGTATCACTTTTACGTGGAATTCATCATGGAGTTAAACCGAAACAAACCTTTTCGTATACCCTTCAGATTGACTGGACAATTGGAAGAAGATTTTGCGATTACAGAGCCTAGTAGGAATGATCCAGGTCCGAAATCAAGTACGTTCAATTAATGCCGTTAAAGAGTTGCTTTTTATCTATTTGGCTAGTTCATCGTAAACATAACAATTAAATTTCGATGTTAATTCCTGCTCATTCAACACCAACTTAATCATCATGCACCAATGATTACAAACCTCAGGAATGGCGACCGATAGATGCTAAGTGTTGTTTTAAAGGAAAACCAAAGTTATTGGATTTATAACAAGCTGACTATATATATCTATATATATCTCAGTCATCTTATGAGGATGCAATTCTTGAAAGTTTAACATATTTGTCAAACATGAAACTGAACACCATTTAAAGTATCGAGGGTTAAACAGCAAAATTCTTTTACATTAACTATTTAATGACCGTAAGTAATTAGTTTTGTTTTGAAAATACGTAATTCCTTTGATTAGTCAAATGTTATTCAATCTCACATTATCGGTTTTTGAAACGCAAAAAGTAAATATTTGTTGAAAGCCTCCGGTTGACGTTCATATGTAAATGACGGATCTTGTAAACTGAAATAAATAATAATAATAATTTTGATTGGTTAATATGGTCTCAACAGATACAATTCGACAATATAAGGTTGACTCTGTTATTATATTCAAAACTGAAAGAGATATTTCAATCGCAATAGTGAACATAGCGTAAACGAATGTATCATGTATCTCCAGGATCAGCTAAATATTATCCAAGTGAAATGAAGATTGGAGAATTTTGTTCAAACACAAGATTAGTTCAATGAAGAACTACAAACATTCCTCTCATAAGTTAAACTTGTGTGTTACTGTTGAATAGTGTTCATACAAAGAACCACGATGCACAAATACCAATTTACCACCGTTTCAAGGCTGAATCAAGTCGTACTGTCTCCACATGATGACGGCAAACGGCCAGAAAACGGTAGTAGTGTGTAAATGAAGGGTATGCGAGCACCCATAAAATTTATTACAGCTTTGGAGCTTGAAACAGTCATGCGATCATCATGTACATCGATGGCCCACATCGACTGGAGGAGGTTAACATAAGTCGACTAACAACTCAGAACTCAGAACTCAGAAAAGTTTATGGTAGAAAAGTACACGTATAAAAAGTATAATCCTAAACAAATCAGTTGAACAAAACGGTCAGTGAAGAATCTTTTCACGTATTCCATGCGTTACCCAAAAGATATACTATGTATACTATGTATATGTATGTATGTATACTATGTATATACTATGTATAAGAAATTATGAAAAGCCTACCTGTTAATAAAATTTAATTTTAGCGGGTTTCGATAAATGTAACAAAATATTATGTTGATAAATCGATACTGCACAAAAATCTACATAAAAGTTGAGAAGTTCATCATTGAATATCAGTGTTAATCGGGTAGATTTATGAATTGAGATTTTCTCCGACACAAGTCACATCACCTTTAAATTTGCATGATTGCTTTTGTGCTTTTAGCAATCAGCAGACTAAGAATGTAGGATCAATTTCTACGAAGTAACACGCCTTTACTTGGAAATAATTAATGCTTTCATGTTTCGTTAGACAAGTATAATCTTATTTTAAACAGTCTCGTGACCAATGTCACCAGCAGATTTACGCCCATCATTGCACGTTGAGCCGAAGTCGGATTGGCTGTCGAGCGAATCAACTGCAAATATCCGATCGATTCCATGTGTGATCATGCGTAGGACAGCATGCGTTTAATTGTGCTCGCGGTGTTTGGCGCAAGCTGAAATTGATCGGTAGCGTCGTCTCGCTTTGTAAAATCGCAAAAGTTGCAGCAATTTGCATCAGAACGGTAAAGATTCCCTCAGCCACACGAGCAGGTAAAAGGGGTTACAACAGGAGCTATAAGTAATAGAATATTTTACCGACTAATGTCAACAAATCCCAAATACAATTTCTTCTTTAAATCGATGTGCATTCTTGCTTGGTGTAAAGCCACAATGCGGTTTCAGAGGGCCAAATAGTAGAAATATTTCTAGGAGTGTGTAAGAAATTTTCAGTCGAGTTCGCTAGATCAACTCAATTCGGAATTCGGTGGTGAAAATCATAGACATGAATCAGACACCTTTTATTTGTTAATCATTGAGACGAGTTGAAACTTGGTTTTCCCAAATATTACATCTTCAATAAGCTCGGGTTAGCTAAATGTGAGCAAAATACTTGGCCTAGAAAGTGTCTGGTCAACGATAGTAAAGCTTTGCATGTAAAAGATATTCCAATCGATATCCTCTAATATCGTTTTCTCTCTAATATTTAATGGACGTAAACACTTGAGAATAATAAGTCCATAAATATTATACAGGATATTTTATTTACACAATGCTATTCGGAGGTTTTCAGTATCCAAAAGCGTATATTTCATGACAGTATGTAGGAACTATCTTTTGGGAAGAACGAGTATCAAATCGCTTACCGAATGCAACGTTCTACTGATAACGTTGTTATATGATCAATCTTTTGTTTTATAGGATCTCAACAGTTTATCATCGGCAGTTCATGTTTTGATTTCATAATTATGAGAATGTGCTCGGCATTTCTTGGTCCTTAACTAACAGAACTACTCGAAACGCAGATCAAAAATGAATAATTTATCTGGTTATAGTTCATTTAGAATTAATACATTTAGATCAACGATAAGTGCCCTTTGCTCCGTACAGCTAAATGAGTACGTAAATTAGTATTTACATTTCCGTTAGTTTTCAAATCCAATCAACTTTACGTGTCGTGCGGCCGCATAATTATGAGCTCCTTATTATCAGAATATACTGTTCTTACACTTACACGTACGTGGATATATTATACCTTGTTGGAGTCCCCTCGAAGTCAGCTTTCTGGATATACCACTCTCGTAGCAGTATTCCGTTATACGAACAAATTCTGATTTTTCGTGATCTTCCCATACCGGATCTACGCGTGCAACGCTGTTAATACTCCTCAAGTCCTCAAACGAATTAACGTCATCGGAATGATCCTATTTTTCGCTATCGACTGGTTATATTATCAACATTGTGTGATCAACTACCGAAGCGTATTTCAATATTCAATTCTGATTTTGCTCTTATTCGTGATCATGCTTTTGTGTCGCGCTCATGATATTCATCATCTATCGTTCAACGGAACCACTGCTTGTGCGCACACCTCTGAAAAGTGCTGCACACACCACTGACCGGTTGACCCCGAAAATGGAAACAAAGCGCATAGAGCTGCATGTGTACGGTTTGCCAAAAGTCGGTAAGTCCTATGACGAAGTCTGTCACGTGTTACGATTGTTTGTCGAAACTGCATGCAAAATGCAACAAATCGCTGATCTCGAATTGATTATCGAATATTAATGGATTCATCATCCGTGGTGACAACTCCTGAGAATGAAATTGAGCCCGACTTAGGGCAAGGACATAACCCTTTAAAGCTAACCGTCTGGACAACCGAAATGACCGATAGTATCAAACATGAATGGGAAGCTAATAGAAGAAACCTACCCCTAAACGTCAAGTTGAGCTTGCACAGGATAATAACCCGAAACAAGCAAACAGATAGTACCGGCCCACAAACGCCTGGTGATGCAGGTCAAACGGAATCTCATGCGATTGCTCCCAAAAAACTTGAGCATTCCGACTCTAACCCATTTATGATATATCACGATTTGAACACTGCAAACTTTATAAGATGGTAATACACAAGTGTGCAAAGCATCTCGAACAAATTACCGGAGATAACCAAGATATCCTCGCACTACTCACCTGAGATTATCGTCATTAGAGAAACATCGTATTCTTTCCAATTGATTGAGACCGAGATATCCATTCCTACTATAAATTTGCTAAGAAACAATCGAGAAAGAAGTGGTGGTGGTTTCGCTACTTATTATCATAATCGCCTCCAGTTACTTCCAAAAACAACACAGAATTCTCACTAGAGGATAAATTTGATGTTCTTTAACGCTTATGTCTGGTGAAGTTTTCATGATTGGTGTGTTCTACCGGTCTGCTTCATCTATGGAATCGTATAACGAAAGGTTCATCCAAGTGCTTCAGCGCTTGACACGCACTCAGCAAACAACAATACTTAATATAGGTGATGTTAATCTGTCTACCCTTTATCTCAGGGACGATCACTCACAACAAACGCTGAAATACCGATTTAGAGTGGTACTAAATTCAGTCCCTTTATACAACCATGTTCACGAATGCACTCGGAAAAGAGGTTCTGACCGTCCATCCGTCTTGGATTTGGTGTTAACATCGGAAGAACAATCTGTCGAAGCGATCGGATTCCAGGCTCCGCTGGGTCTTAGTGATCATTTAGTGCTTGTGTTCGACTATGTCTGCAGTACACATCAATCTCTTTCTTGGAATGGGGTGGTTCGCCGGGTAGATAAACCGGCTTTTTGAAACATACTTGTGCAGATTCTACATTTGCAGACGGAACACATGAGTTCTTATTCGCAATCGAACGAAATTGTAGATTTTCTGAAACTGAGATTGACGAGAACTCGCATATCGTTCCCAAAAGATCCGAACATGAACTTTGTTTTGTTGTCCGCAGCATATCAAAAATTTGGATTTCGCTGAAGCGAGTATCGTGCATGCATCATAAAGCCTAAAATACATCTACTTCTTGGCAACATTTCCGTGTGTAACGCAAAAATTGACTTTCCTTATTTGAGAGTATAAAGAACCAATTAATGCTGCTGACAAAAATGGAACGCTATCCCCCCAGGATGGTTAAAAACTCACCGAGACCGCGTTGGAAACAGACATACCATTCTGATCTATAGAATTGTCTGCCAAAGGTCATCCACTGAGAAACTTGTTTGATGTGTGTGATGAGAAAGTGACACGCGAACATACCTTATCCCTTTATATCCCAAGTTCCCGTGTTGATGTCTGGCGCCACTATTTTGCCATACGTGCTACATTTCTTTGGAACTTCCTACCACAACGTGTGGTGGACTCTACTTGCCTGGCCACGAGTAAAGCGAAATTGGACTTACACATGCAAAAGAATGTCATACGTGGGCCTTGTATTTGATATACTTTACTCTTTTTATACTATTCAAATCTCACATTATGATGTGGCCGAACTTGGCCTCTCTCAATTATTCGCTGGAAGCATTACTCCGTCCTCACGAATTCGATATTTAAACACACCGTTATGAAAAACAAGGTTTGTAATGAATCGTCCAGAGCAATTTATTGGTAACATTTCCCTTCTAGCTCAGAATCTTCGTCAGACCAAAGGTGTCAGTATGAACAGAGGTCAAGCTTAAATTGCATCCACGTGACCAATCAAAAGCTGGCTAAGAACTGCACAACTTATGGTGGTCACAGAACTTTTTAAGATAGACAGGCTAGTTTAAAATCAATCGATGCACATACCCCTACATGCCGTGTAATTCCTTAATTGGTTTGACTACATGCTGAGAAGGTTGAGATAACACATGAAGGGTAATATGTAACCAGCAAGTTGGATGGGGTGATATCTCACACAAGCTGGCGTACGGTTCTGCAGCGGATAAATATTAAATTGCTGACCCCTAGTGTGTGCGCAGATTACACAGTCAAGCTAATCGATCAGCGGATGCCAATTACAGTTGCACACAATAAAATAAATTAAGGGATTACGCAGCATGTAGGGTCGCGTGCATCAAAATATCTTATTCTCCCCGTCTACCTTAAGAACATCAGCGCCCACCACGACTTAGGCTGGTCTTAGCCAGTTTACAATCGGCTAGGTGAGTGCAATTTAAACCTGATCTATGTTCGTACTGACACTATAGGTATGACGAAGCTTCTGTGATAAAAGCTCTAACCGATTCATTACAAACTTTTTCTTAAATGTGTTTCCCAATTAGTCATAACAATTTTGAATATTTTATTACCATTCAGTTGTCTTAGTCGTCAATTGTATAAAAATGTTGGGTCAAAATTAGCAGAGTGGTATGATACATGTAAAGTTCTGTTAACAAATTAAACTCAATATGTATTAATATACAGTTTGTTGTTCACATCCCCGCACGTACCCACCATTAATATGTACTAATTTGTAAATGTTATCACAAAGTTTAACGTTCAAATTTTGGAATGGATAATTTTGATTCATCCATTTATAGCTCGTTTGGATGGAACATCGATCTTTAAGAAGTCCACTTCTAACTTTGGAACGTGCCTCGTAAAACTGTCTAAGCAATTCATTTTATGAAAATGACATATCAATCATCATTTATTTGGAGCATCTGCGGGTACCATCATCGGAAAACGCGCGAATAGTATTTATTTAAATTTGCTTCCAGCTTCGAAAGAAATGGTCGTTTAATTGCGAGGCACTGTTTTACAGATAACCGCTATGTGTTTCTGTTTCGAACACTCCACATTAGAGATTGCGGGATTAAAATTTTTATCAAATACACTTTTAATCCCGGCTTATATGTCGGTTTATTTGCACCACAAACTTTATTATTACAAATCTAATTTTGAGACCGGAAAATGAAAATTATTTTTTATACAACATTCACCTGCATCAGCATTTTAAATATTTTATAAATTTGAAAACAAGTTTTCATTATTGTATCCTTATGATCACATTCTGAACATTTACACTCCACGGCGAGTTTCTGGCTGTTTAGCAGGAGGTGGAAACAGTGAGATTAGGTTCACTGAACCTTGAAATATGGTGATTCGTTGCACAAACACTATTTCATAAACAAGGTTATACTTGAATGCCACTGTTACATCAGGTGGAGACAGTAAGATTAGGTTCAGTGAGCCTTGAAACAGTGGATAAATGGTAAACAAGGTTATGTTTGAATGCCACTTTGCATAGGGTTCGTACAACGCACCATAAGCGCTTTGAGTGCTTGACCACGAATCACTAAGTGATTCTGTCTTTGAACATCGTGGTTGGTTGTACGAACCCTATGCAACAGTGGCATTCAAGTATTACCTTGTTTACCATTTATCCACTGTTTCAAGGCTCACTGAACCTAATCTTACTGTCTCCACCTGACGACGGCAAACAGCCAGAAACCGGTAATGGAGTGTAATTTCGGGGGATGTGAGGAACACATCACCTATTTCATAGTATTTTCAAAGTCTAATTTGGCTTGTCACTTCTCTGTTGTTTTAAGTCCCACTCAAACTAATCTTACTGTCGTCATCCAGCCAGAAACTAGTTGTGGTGTTTAAGTTCGGGTGGATGTGTGCAACACGGTACATTGGTCCACCATACGCAGCTTGAGCGCTCGGCCAGGAATCACTCTGGATTTCCGATTTAGCAATTTGATACTTTGTACGAACCTTTGTAACAATTGCTTCAAACATTAAGTATCAACGTATGCAGGATTTTTTCAGGTCTTTAAATTTCCGTTTTTTGTTACAAGAGAGGAAAAGTAACGTTATGTCAGTGCTGAAAATGATATATATTGGTTTTTCCATGGCTAAGGTTTTTCACCTCTATGATGAAAACAGCAATGTAAAAATTTAATGACATTTTCGCGTAGTTGCCGATCATTATTTCAAATAATCGAGTGTGTTAAACGCCACATAAACTCTGCGATCTCATTCAACGTTTTGTAAAATGTTATATCTGTAACTATAATGAAAATATTGACATAAGCATTCGATTAAATATATAACATAGTATTTTTATCTGAATTTACAACAATTTACCTCTTCAAGGTCAAAAGCTGCCCTGCCATCGCCCAGGCGTTCTTGTGCCTTGAATGTTTCAACCACGGTCACCAAGCGGACCAATAACAAGATGTAGTCGTCAAAAAGAATCTCTCCTTTCCCATTGGCGTACCGGCAGATCATTGCTTGGTATACACGATTGCTAACACTGAAACCTTACAATGGATATGGGTTTAAATAGTGGAATATTTACTAATTAAGACAACAATGGTACGCTTGGGAGTTGCTAAAAATCCAAAGAGTGTGGAATATGAATTATTATCCGGAAGCTTCATGGGAAACGGATTCTTGTCAACAGACTTATGTAATATGATTTGAAATATGCTTTTTACTTAAGTTTCCGGTTTCATGCGTCTGCAAGTATTAAGCCACTTAAACAGCTCACACGCCAGAATTTAAACCATTGACGGTCCATTCTAAATTGATGAAACGTGCTACCGAAATTGAAAATTTTCATCAACTCGTCAAACAGTTCGCCACCCATCGGGTAGCTAAAATAGCCAAATTCGAATGGAACTTCATCATTTCAAATCATCAACAGAGTAGCAATTTGTCTAAATGTGAACCACATTCTTATTTAATGGACAGCTATACAAGCAAAACGATGGTTGAGCGATGGGCTCACCTATTTCTCCAGTGCTACGAATATTTACATGGAGTATGAAATAAATCATTTACAATCCATTTAACTAAGTAATTAACTAACTAAATAACAGAAATGCTAGAAATGGTTTAGATTAGTATAGGGTGATTGTATACTGAGGATTTCCATAGTACTTTAGCTGTTATATTTAGGGTTAAAATTAATATCCAATCATTGGTGAACTCAGCGCCTTTTTATCTGATTTGGTATGTATCGTTCTACCATAAGTGAAATAATGTTCTAGTTGAACATTTCTAGACCAACAGTTTGACTTTGAAACTAATGAATATGTTCATGAGTTGGCATTTAATATGGACAAAACTTCGATCCGTGGCAATATTGTTTAACATGGTTATACTCAATACAATCAGTAGCTTACCGACAGTTTGTAAAATTTCTCTCAGTTCAAATGCATCCAATGTGCCAGTTTGATTTCGATCAAACTTTTTGAAAATACTCTGAAAGAAATGTAATGCGTAAAGTCATACACAAGTAAAATTGGATGCATGAATATTTAGTTAAGCAAATTAAGCGTCCAGATCAACGTTGGGCGATTCCACACAAGATATTATTTATTACTCACCTTCCAAACACGGAGATCCATCCAGAGTTTTTTAAACTGCTTGAAATCCAAAGAACCTGACAAATCAGTCTAATTGCCCGGTTCAGAAAAAGTATAAAACGCACATCGTATTTTATTTCAATCTTGTATTACTAATTCGAAGAATGATTCTCAACCTATCCCTAACGAATGTGCCGAGTTGTTGGAAGTCGAATTAGAGACGAATAAGATAACGTCATCAAGTGTCAGACTAATAACCTTCAGCAAACTCTGCTTAAAAATACCACTGACCGAAGGGGATCGTGGGGGTTGATGGAAATGCATGGAATTGAGCATTTTTCAAGGGAATAAAGCTCATTTATCCAAAATGATGATGAAATTGGATGTCACCGCATCAGGCACAATAAATGGTATTCTAATTGTTGAACGGACTTTAATATTTTCGCAGACCGAAAATGAAACCGATAATTTAAATTTATTCATAACATATCAATTGGAGGTAAAAAGTTGACCGGTTTCCAGCAAATTCGTCTCTCGTTCAACGAGAAGAACACATCGTTACATCTTCGATACGGTGAAATAGCTGGAACTGCCGAAGCGACGCACATATGCGATTATAAAAATAGTGAATTTAATGAAATGACGTCAACTTTCTATTGATTTGATTTCTGGGAAACAGTTATTGCAAAAAAATGATCTTGGTAGCTGCCTTTGTAAAATCGATGTTCAAATAAGACGAAAAAGCATAGGAAAACTAGTATAAAATGTCGAATGGATAAACACAAATGGAATCCAGAAGTTCAGCCGTAAGTGACATGTTCCTCGACCACAATACTTTTACTGAAGCTTCGCGAGACCAACAACTTTAAGCAGACTGACAACAATCCTTCAAATAGAATGTATATGTGTGTGTCATGAAATTTAACACAAAACATAGATCATAATATATACCATAATTATCACCATCATTAGACAGTAGTAAAGTCAGTTCATCCCCATTCACTTAATTTTCAGTCACATAATTCCCAGTTTGATAACTTCGGAAGAATACAGGATACGTTCAAATGAACTTATTTAGCAGGAGAGATATGCAATTGATTTTAAAACGTCAATCCTTCCGTAGTTGAGTATCGCTGAGTTGCTCGAGATACACTGGCGCATATCTCAGCATACTTCTTATTCTGTTTGATATGAACCCTAGCACTTGCTCGAGGAACAGAGGCTGTATGCTGTCGGCAATCCTTTCGCAAACCCTTAAGAAATGTCCACATGGTGGGGTTTGGCATGAAAAGAGTGACTGTAATGCATGACGCCAGCCTTCTACAGCGTTATTCGTTCGGGCAACGCCACTATTTGCGTCTCCATACTTATTCCAGGTTTCAGGTAGAAATATAGCTGGTGCATCGTTCACTCTTCTACCTCTAATTCGTCGACCTCGAACAAAGGTATGTTCAAAATAAGATAACAATTCATTAATCCTCTCTCTTTGAGGCATAGATTCGGCTAAAATCTCACATGTGTCGCCTACATCGTTCAACAGCTCAAAAACCAACGCTACTAGGCATCGAATCCTGAGGCGCAAATCATCGTCTGCCTCATAATCTGCTTCCATCCCTAGTCTCCAATTATTATTGCCATTATTTGATTGCGCCTCGAACCAAAACTCGTTTTCCATTTAAATTAATGTCCTTCGACCTTTGCTACTTGTATCAAATTCAAGACTCATTGCACTCATTTAAATAACTTATTATCTTAAATACCTTCCATGGGATTACTTGACTGGAGATTAATTGACTGGGGATGAAGTGACTTGGTGATTAATTGTCTGGCGATTAAGTGACCGGCCACCATCGGACAGTAATCGGTAACATTCGGAAGTCTGATCGTGCGGATCAACTCCAGCGAGAAGGGTCAGAAAAAGAGCAGTCACTTTTACCACTGATAAATTTTGACATCGTTTGGTCGGGAGAGACTGGGAATAATCACCGAAGGTAAATATCGACGTAGCATTTATTCAAATATTGGTGTTTAACGGCATCTTCCATTGAAAAACTGCAATTTGTCGTGGCAAATGTACTGATAGAATGTAAAATGACAAATTATGAACACCAAAAATTCTGGATGATCTACGCAGTCAGAGTGAATACCATGCAATCTTCAAGAAATAGTATTCACGCGAAATTATATATATAGTGAAGAAGTATTCAACATCCACAATGTAGGATCGGTGATCATCATCATAATGACGACTTGTTCATGAGCTATAATCTTCCTACCTAGTTAATCAACGTTGTCTTAGTGACATGCATGCATGTAGAACATCGTCAACATGATTTATTTTCGCTGAAAAGAATACGTGATAATGCTGTTTAGATAGTATTCAGTTTAACTGGAAATAATGTTTTCAATATCTCAGCATCAGGATAGATGATAACATAATGATACTTGCATCTGACCATATATTTCAGGCAATTGGACAATTTTCTATTTTTATTACAGTTTTTTCAATGGCGTCTATGCAAATAAATGAATCGCGGATTATGACCGTTTATAGATTTTTCAACAGACAGGTAGTCAGTTTCGAAAAGTCGTTGCAAACATACCAATTATGTGATGAAAGATAGAGTGGAGAAGACGACTATTCTACCATTCATTATTATACTTCCTCTTGCTTATTAATCCGTTTGCTTTTTGTTATCAGTTAATGAGAATTCTCTACAACATTTTTTTTAATTTCGCGTCACCGCTATAACTGATTCCATAGTGTTAGAATCAAGTACGTTATAACCGTCTTTCATCAGCAGAAAATCTGGTTTCTCGCCTCTCGGTGGAGCGCTGGGAATCTATAAAGAACTTTATTTTCATTCATCATACTGCTCCTTCCTGATGGGTTCGTACAACTACAGTGCGAACCAGGACGTGATAACAATGTACACAAATATGAATTTTTCCTCATCGTTAACGATGCACTACAAGAGACAAGATGTTCAGAATACAGCAGACGTAGTAACATAATGCGATTCTATTCAGAAGTCAATTAGCAAACAAGAACAACGAAGCTGAAACTATTTTTCACCGTAAAATCTTTTTTCAACGCCTGAAGGCAGGTTCCTTACATATGAGAAGTGTGAAATCTTCGAGCTCATTCTCATAGAAAAGAATGCAAATAAGCAAAACAGAAGAAATTGTTTCGAGTACCAAAAGTCGAAAGAATGATCTGTGACCGCTGAATAAAGGTTGAAATAGGATGATTATTTCATATCCACGCAACTCTAGTCTCTCTATCTCCTACTTTTGAGTCTGTGAATATGAATTAACGGAAAAATCAATTAAATTTTGAAAAGGATACATCCATCAAAGCAACCATGCTACGGCAAGCTTCGCTGCTGAATCCACTAAACTCGAAATCTGTAACAATATGGCGGGAACAGTAAGTGAGATAATTCTGGTGATTTAAAAATTAATCAGGTTATACCTTCACATATTTGGTGGGCAAAAATCATGGTGTTGTCAGACGTTGATGAATGTAAGAATTATGACGAAATGCGAAATAGTTAATCATTGGATTTAAATTAAAACTTATCGAAAGTGATGTGTTGCTCACATCCCCCGCACTTACACTCCACTGCCGGTTTGTACGTGCTCTGTAACAGGTATACGTTAGACCACTGTTTCAATGCTTACTCAAACTAATCTCACTGTCTCTATCTAATGAAGGCAGACAGCCATAAACCAGTTGTGGTGTGTATTTGTAGGAGGTATGAGCACCAAAATATATGAATACGTTACTTTAATAAAGCTATTTTGAACTCGAGGTAACTAGGATTTAATTGCTTTGGGCTAATCATTATGTGATCGAAAACTAGCATTCTAACACTAGACACTAATAACTAGTACTGATATATTTCAGAATGGATAGCAAATTGACCGCCTACAATTGAGTTGAATAAAACCCGAGATAAATTTAATATTTCGCTGCGATAAGCTTTTATCATTTTTTATCTCTTACCAACTTTTGAAATTACTTGCAAGCAATTGATACATTAATTACACTTTGAAATTGGCATTATGTTTGAACAAACTCTCGAGCAGAGGCGAATTCAGAAGTCCTGGGCGTAATTACAACAAACTATCAAAACATCCTCGCAGATCTTTGTTACATTTTGCTCATAACACAACCACATAGTCATTACTTTAAACGATAACAGGTTGAACTGTCGAAAATATGCGTTTTCTATCCGCAATTTACAATTGTGGAACAGTTTATCTAATCACGTGGTACAATCTACAAACATTGACGCTTTAAAAAATCACTAGATGCTCATAAGGCTGCCGATGATTTTGCGTTTGATAATAATCCCTGAAAATATTTTAGGATAATATTTTTACCATCCCAATGTCTAGTTTTGGGTCGTGTAAAGCACATTTTTAATCTCATATCATCTAGGAATAAATCTAGGAATAAGCAAGCTTATCTATGAGAAATTTATAAATTTCATAATCAAAAATGTGTTTTCACTAAATTTTGAAACCCTTAAAAACGTCGGATGGCTTCGCGTATATTTTACGAAAGAGGTGAATTACCTTTGGTAAAAACGGCGTTCAAAATATCCCGCAGTTCGACGTACGTTAAAACTCTGGCTGGACCGGCGACGTCGTTGAAAGCTGCTTGCAATTTCTCCACTAAACCTGGGTCCTCAGAGGGTTTTGCTGGAGTGATCTATAAGAGAATGTATTTATTGAAACACTAGTCCATTTGTAGTAGATACAAAAATTTGTTAAATTACTCCCTGGTGACTGAAAAAAGTTGTATTCTAATTGGTTTGGTTATCTAATTTTTCATAGAAATACATTTAGCTTCTAAACAAGAAACTCGAACAATTCGCTGCATAAGGTAGCAGTAAAATTATTGTTAATTATCTAAGCCAGTTATATTTTCTACAATGGCAATAACGGGCACGAAATGATCATAATACTATAATAAACGGCATTCACCGAGATACTTCACGAACTCTGAACTCCGGTTCATACGCTGCTATTAACTATCATGAGATTCCGCTTGAAAACATCCTCGCTCTAAGCAGCTTGATCTTATTCTTGTTAGGCGCACTAATATTGGAAGTGTAATCCTCACCAGATCATATCAAAGCGCAGACTGCGAACCTGATCACTCACTGTTCTGCGCAAAACTGGATCTTTACCACACGAGATTTCTCCTCGTCAAATTGTCTGCTAAGCCTAGGATAGACGTCACTCGCATGTGCGAAACAAATCTAGCTGCGCGATTTGCAAAAACCTTCCCAGCCGAGTTCAACAAGATAACCCCACTCAAATTGGCTTCAGAAACTGTGATTCGCTAAAAAAAAGCTGCATACGCAGAGTTGCACTTTCCACTTACTGTCCAAATGATGATCGAACGAGCGACTGGTTCGAAGCAAAATCTTCTTAGATGGCTGTTGTGCTGGACGAGAGACGGTCAGCATTCTTGTGATTCAATGCTATGATGTCAGATGAAAACTTACGACTTTTAAGGGCAGCCAGAAATAAGGTCCAACAGACTACAAGGCGATGTGCAAATGACTACTGGACAGAAATTAGCCTTAGTATCCAAAAAGCTGCGGATACTGGAAATTTTCACGGCATGAATGATGGGATCAAGAGAGCCATTGGTCCAAACAAACTTGAAACGGCTCCCATTAAGTCTGTATCTGGTGACCCGATTGTGGACAAAACTCAGCAGATGGAAAGATGGGTAGATCACTTCTCCTCGCTTTACTCTGAGTACGGTACGGTTTTACCGTATCTGCTTGAAAATGTAGTGTCTGGAACAGCGAATGCATTATACATTGTTGTTATTGGTTTAAGGAAGGCATTCGACTACGTCAGCACGGAGGGTCTTTTCAAATTGCTTGATCTGATAGGCTGTCCACGAAGATTGCTTAAACCGGTTATTTACTTCCAATTTGGCATGAAGGGCTCAGTCTGTAGGTTCACTCCCAATAATAGTTCCAGTCGCTAATGGACTGATTTTCGTCGGCATGCAAAGACTGTGGGCTAACAATCAGCACGAGCAAGACTAAAGTACTTGGTAAAAGGATTGTATCGCCTCCAATCATCACTGTTCTAAACTGTCAGCTCGATTCAGTACATCATTTCACATATCTCAATTCAACCATTGAGTATAACCTCTAGCTAGACACGGAGATTGATAAGGAGATTGGCAGAGCAGCTGTCATTTTGTCCCGATTGAACTTTCGTGTTTTGGGTAACCGCAAGTTAACTGTAAAGACAAAGATGATGGTATAAAGCGGGTGCGTACTAAATGCTTTATTTTACTGCATTGAAATTTCGACCACACACGGAAAAAACGAGAGGAAACCGAATGTTTCCCATCTACGAAGCATCCGTCGAACTTAAACATATCGTGGATGGAAAAGTGACGAATGGTAAAGTGTTTTTAATAGCCAGTCTACATAGCATGTTAACCCTACTACGACAGCGCCTCATGCGGTGTCTTGGCCACGTCTACAGGATGGAAAATGGTCGTTTTCCGAAAAATTTACTCTATGATGAGTTGCAATCAGGAAGTCGACCGTTTGGCAGACCGCACCTGAGGTACAAAAACGTTTGCAAAAGAGATATAAAATTTCTTGTTATTGACCCCGCGAGATGAGAAAAACTAGCTCTTGACCGCTCGAATTGGAGTCATTGTGTGAAGCGTCGTCTGCAAGCTGAAGAAGAGCAGATACAGCTCTTGGCTGTTGAACGCAGATAACGCCGCCGGCGTGAAACTGACTCTGATCGACCGAGTTCTGTCTATCTTTGCGAGTGCTGCGGGAGATATTGTTCCTTTCGACTCAGAATGTTTAGTCATCCGAAAATTTGTGGAACATCAAAAACAAACCATGCGATTCTGATGTACATCCATGGTCGACATCGACCAAAGGAGGCCAACATCAACAACGCTTAAGAACTATTTGGCTCAAATTAAGTATAGTATGGGGTAATAAAATGTTAGAAAGCCTTGGTAAAAAGCCCTATATTGAATAAAGAGAGATGAAAACTTTGAAAAATTAAATACGTATGAAGGCATTACCCGGCGAATACAAAACACAATTTATTATGATGAAACCAGTTTCCTGTTTTCTCGATCGATCATTTGTGTTTCCTTATCGTGAGATTAATCACTTGATTCTCGAATAAATTTAGTTATAAATTATATTAGTCAGTCCCATTTGGGTTTTCTGATAAAATAGATAGATATTGTGAAACGCACAACATTATTTTTATGCAACAAATGGCTGGATTTATGCTTGAGCATCTCTATGTAATTTAATTCTAAATATTCTCGTTATTATTAACATTACTGTAAGTTTTACTGCCTTGATGAAACGGGAGCAAGAGCAACACAATACATTGGTCATTTACGCGTCTTAAGCGCTAGATTAGTAATCATTTTGCGAATCTTTACTTGAACATTCTGGTTCATTTTACGAATCACATTCAACGGTTGCTTCAAAGTCTCATTTTTCTTACCACTTCTCTACTGTTTCCAGAGTCACTGAAACTAATCTGGAGTTATCCATCTGATGAGAGCAAACTGTCAAAAACCGCTACAACAATGCAGTAAGGAATGATTATTTTCTGGGAATGCTCTGATATACATACTCAGGTTAAAATAAATTTAACTGAATGGTTGTTCGGTAATTGTCCCAAGAAGTTAACCTTGATGATGTAGCTATTTCAGATAACATTGTACGCTCTTTTTTTGCGGTCAAATCCTTATTAATTTATTCTTATTGATTCACTGAATGATAAACCAGACTTGAGAACTCGTGCTGAACTGACACGAATTCAAAGTTTGTGTTTTTTACTCTACAAGAGCAATATTGAGAAGAATACATCGAAAATAACGTGAGAATACATCGAACCACTCACCGATATTTCGCGAGCGATGCTTGTTGTATCGTCGATTTCGCTGTAAGTGATCAGGAAGTGATGAATTATTGGTTACGCTCATTCAAGTTCAATTCAAAACAGTTGGGCATGTGATTACAGATTACATTCGATATAAGAAGTGCTGAAGCAGGAATGCATTGACTGAAATTACATGGCTGGGATGATGTGGCAAATCAGGAAGAAATCACGTAAGCTGCTTCACATTCCCAGGGGAGCATTGGCCCTGTGAATGTATGTGTTTCATCAGCACAAATTTGGCATGAGTTTACACAGTGGGCATGCAGTGGGAGTTATTCATCCAAATAACGTTGGAATCTACGTACTTCTGAGTATAGTGAAGATCTCGGTTCGGTACTTTGCGTGAAATGAGTAACCGCGACAGGATTCCAACATGGACAGTCAAACATCTCACTCAATATTCCACCATGGCAAATGTAAAACAACCTCAAGAAATTAATATACGTATTTGGAATAGAGACAAGCGTATAGATAAATTTCATATCAGTTTCAGTTCTAGAACTCTAACATTGCTATTGAATGTTGTTTTTGTCCTTAATCGGTCGATGTCGACCATGGATGAACATCACAATCGCATGATTTTTTCATGCTCCAACGCATTTCCAATGGTTGAACAGCCGGATTTAGGAAGAGCAATCTCTCACGCAGCGCTCGCAGCGATAGACATTACTCGCTACATTGGCGTCAGTTGCAAGCCGGCGGCGTGATCTGCGTTCAGCAGCCAAGAGCTGTATCGCTAGTGCGGAAAAATACAGACTGCTTTCCGGTTGATGCCTAATCCCTATGCACCCAATGAGGAAGGCAGATTTATTCGAAACGGCACCTTATTGACTGGAGGCTGCCCAGCTTCCAAAAGAACATTTTGAAAGCATAAAATATAAATGTCGTTCTACAATGGTCCTTGCGGTTACAATCAACATCCGTTGACATTATTTTAATCAACACTCTGACGAGCATTTACCAATTGTATTACAGTGGTATTCGTCGTTCAAATAGATGAAAGTCTACGATATATTTGCATAGAGTATTCTGCAGATAAAATGTTGATAAAGTTCGATTCATTTAATCGTTTTCGAAATTTTAGGATCAGCTGGAACGGAGTATCCAATTGATGCATTCAGTGAAGGGTTTAATTTAATCAGTGCTTGGTGCGAACTCGCATTCTTGAATATCACGGCACGCAGTACTCAGCACAAATGGGGCAATATAACTGGAGAAACGATGCAGTTATGAACTCACTCTCGATTCTGTAGAGCAATAATGGAAAGGTGACTCTACAAAAATATTACAGGTTCAAAAAAACACCACGTCAGACCATATTGTATTATTACGAATGCGAATTCTATGAAACTAGAAGTGAATTCTACGTTGAGATGAATGCAGCAAATATAAAAATGAATGGCAAATTACTGAGATTTTCTTTGAGATATTCCCTATATCAAGCATTCTCAGTATATTGCAGTTTACTGAATCCTACATAATTCGAAAACAATGAACTCGGTCAATACAAACATGTTTTCAGCATCCCAAAAGGAAAAAGCTAAAATTCATCAGCGAAGACTAGACACAATTCTAGCGCGAAACTTTACGATAGATAACTAACTTTGAAAAGCACGCCTTCTCCGAAAAAATTCGCAGCATAAATTTTGCTTCTTCGTTGGGAGCATAGGTGGAAGGAACAATTACATATTCTCCTGGACGTAATTTATGTCGTCCAACAACTTCACGCATATTGGTGAACACAGGGGAACGATCTACAGTAGAATTTGTGAGAAAGAATGCTTTGCTCAATAACCCATCACGAGGAGATCTTTCTGGTAGCTGAAATTCATTCGAAGTAGCGAGCGTTAGTTTGTACAGAAATAACAATTTGTTTAACTTTGCAGCGTCCGAAAATTCACCGCTTACCTTATAAATAGCGTAGCCGATAGTTCGGAGATCTTGGTGAAAATCACGTCTACTCTTTTGCATCAAACCGACAATAATTGTCCCATAATTATCATCATCCGTTTCATCGGGATCGGTTACTGTAATTCTGAATTGAGGATTCTTGTGGAAAGTGTCTGCGAACGAATCAGAGACGAATAGTGTTAATTGCATACTGAAAATGGACAACTCTGTTTGCATCATAGATTTATGCCTTCAGAAGCATCGCTGCGTAGTCAACTACGTACTGAAGACTAGGTTAAAAGACACAATTGCCATTATACTTATTCTATTGCATTATAGAGTTTAACTGGGTACGAATTTTATGGGAATAACGCGATGTTTTGTTTATTAGCTAAAGTCGACTTCAGAATATTCAAATATTAGCACCCAGTTCCATGTTAATTATTACAATTTCTAAATACGTTTCTCTATTTGAGAGTCAACTGTAAACACACAATCAAGGTGCATATTATTGCAGAGTGGATGAGACACATTATTGAGGCAAGAGTTCTGTAATAACTAGCAGAAACCACCATCCGACACAATACATGAACGTGGAGTAATAAAACGGCCGATAGCTTCAATCCCATTCTAAAAAGGATCTGGGTTACGAAAGAATAGCAAGAGAACAGATCGAATGATAACCTGATTAAAAACAGACGTCTTGACTGAATACACGTGTCGAACGCCTGTATCTTTTGATTAAGTGACCTCGCGATGTGAACTAACAGTACCATAAACTTTTGAATGTGTTTGATCTCGTACAATGTGACTTCCATCGTTACATTATGGCTTGGGCAATCAGGTGGTGAGCAACACCATATATTAGTCGTTTATATGCTTCTTGAGCGCTTGGTCAACAATCACAATGCGATTACATAGTCGAACGCCGTAGTTCGTTTCGCGAACGCTGAAGAAGAATTGCTTCAAAATTTAACTTTGTTTAAAATGCGAAAGACTGCGAAAAACATGCATTGTATCCCACCTAAAACCGGAGCTAAAGATCAGCCTCTTTAGTAAATAATGGTCAAAGAATAAACAATGTAGTGGATAATGTTTATGGCCGATCGGGTAATCATATTCATTAAAAGTGAAAGTTTGCACTGAATCTGTTAGAGCAATTTATTAGCAACACAGAACACAGAAGCTTAGTCAGACCAAGAGTGCAAGTACGAACAGAGGTTTTAATTAAATTACATTCACTTGACCTATCTTAAGCTGGCTAAGAACTGCACAGGCCATGGTGGACCCTGCGAGTTTTCATATAGCAGGTGAGAGTATGAGCAATTGAGGCAGCAGCACCCTTACATTCTTAATTATTTGGATCGTTGCAGGTGTGAATGACGTCCGCCGACAGATTAGTTCGATTACTTAATCCGTACATCCACTAGGGGTCACGTACATAACAGATTGTGGAGATATCAGCCTCATCTACCATCCTCTGTTTTCTTAAACCCCGCAGCAAGAAGTCGCTCCATGTATTGTTTGAACCCCCCGCCTTATCACTTCTACGTATGCTAGATCAACGCTATTATCTGTTCAGCACGTGTTCAGCTATGGCTGAATAATTGATCACTGATTGATATCCAATGGAGAGGCATGGCTGCTTACCGATTCGCATTTTTTGTTTGTTTATCCTAAAACAGAGTTCTCTTGAAGTTTGCCCTATGTATACTACCGAACAATTCTTACATTTAGTTTTATATACGCTATTTGTGGCGCAGCATAGAGATGTCTTATCCGTGAGATGCGTTAATAAAGATCTGAGCGTTCTATTCCTTTCGGGGAATAAATTGATGTAGCCCTTAGTTTTGTTAAAATCAGGTAGCGTGTCAAATTCAACATTAGCAAAGTTATCCAAATAGACCAAATTCTATGGATTTCTAAATATTCAATTGAGAGGGTGGTAATAAAAGACCGACTCGAGATTGAACGGACGAGCTATTCATTAGCTTACCTGCATTATTACGACAACCCCCGGCAGTAGCATATTTTACCCATTCACCCTCCTCCATAGTCATTTCCCACCTCCTCGAAGCATTATATTGTATCATTGAAAGACCATATGCACCGGATTCTGGTCCAAGATGGCAAAACTCCAAGCGCGAAAAATACCTTGTAAAATCTTTAAACGACATCCTGAAGCAGGTAAAAAGAATACAACGCGAAATGACGTAATCACCGAATGAAGCGCTAATTCCCAGCAATCGTGACAATCTCACCAGAATTCTCCATCGTTTGCAAATGTCAAACCGATTTTCTTTCTTTCGTGTGATGGAATACTTCGCCATTCCGAGGATTGGTCGCTCCAAGGACCACACCATTCTTTCTCGTTACCCCAAGGGTTACGCAATCTCACCAGTTCAACCATTCCATTCATTGCGCTTACCTATTTAAAAAGACGTTGAGAGTAAGTCAAGTAGCAATTGAAGATGCAGTTCGGTTCTTCAGTCGGTTTCGTCGATGTTGCATAGGTCCGTTTACTTCGAATGAAAGGAAATTTTCATTTTCATTTCATAAACGCAAATGAATCATTTTGGTTAAATAGAAATATACACACCGTTCGATTTACGTGTATTCCGTTCGGAATGAGTGGTGTTGTATAACAAAACTTCGGTAAAAGTGGGTTTTATATTGACAGTAATATATGGCCGGAATTCTGATTTTGGTTCTTCATCCAGGCATCATGGTGCTTTGTTGTGTCTAAGAAACTTTCACTGAAACTAAATTTCAGCGTCCATGGACCGTTTAGTACAATTTTATTTTGATAGATTGAGGATAAATACTATCAGTTTTAATTTCAGGTTAAAATGGGATTCTTGGTAAAGGAAAATTAGGAATGCATTGGGTTGGAGCAATTTGTATATCAATTTACATGTGCTTCGAAACCAAATTTAACTTCAAAATCAGTTTTAGCTAAACTAAATTTAAGTGCAAACAGCACATTGAAGCATGTGAAAACGATTTTGTTAACACGTTATTGAAGCCTTAGTGATACGCTATTCTTTAGCTCATCTGGATTATTACGAAAACCCCGATAGTAACATGGTTGACCCATTCGTCAAAATAGTGGGCATTTCCTACTCCAGTGAAGCATTATTGTTTATCATTGAAATACCATAAGTAACACTTAGATGCATTCAGAGAAATAGTTATATAAGTATTTTGCTACAGTTACGGTGTTACACAAATCATTTGATTATAAATTATTTTATTTATTTATTCCTCAACAAAAGTTGCAGCTGGAGGGACGCCTATATTCTGCGATTTCTTTAGCGCAATGTGGTATAGATTTATATTATCTCAGCAACTGAACTGGGTTGTAAACTTCTGTCAGTTTACATTTGTTTTAAACATCTTCAAGATTCAAGATTCAAGATTCAAGAATTTATGGTCACAAAAAGCACATAGCTTCACAATTACCATATCATAGTAAATATACATTCAGGAAATAGGTATAAAATAAACATGTAATGGATGGACAAAGAAACAGATACAAAATTGCTCTTTTAAACCGATTTACAGAATGCGGCCCTTCTACTGCGACAACGTGGCCTACACTAGTTGAGTCATATATATACAATATACAATATAACGATTGTATTCCAAAAGAAGTGCTTTATGGCGAATTAAAATTAGAAGATCAATTTCCGGGCAATCGGGACATGCAGTACAAAGACGTTTGCAAAACTGATTAGAAAGCTTTAAAATTAGCTCAAAGAGTTGAGATGAACTTGCCATTCATTGCACTGGTTGAACAAATAGTGTGGACTGTCATCTTTATGGCAATGAAGAAAAAATACTTCTTCGGGTTGTTTAAATTGATAACGCTGATTTAAAAATTACTGCTTCTCGCCGTGGGCGCTGCTGGAGAGCTGGTACTCCTGGATGAAGCCGTTTAGTATACAGAAATGGTGTTGTTGTCCTCCGTTGGTCTATGTGGACCATCGATGTACATCACAAACGCATGGCGGTTTTATGCTCCACGGTGTTTCATATGACTAAAGAGTAAGATTCGGGAGGAACGACCTCTCACACGGTCAGCAGTTCTCAGCCGATTTGTGGCAGTTGCACGCTGATGGCGTAATCAAAATTAAGCATACGAGCTTGGAGACACAGCGCCTCTAAAATAAGCGATCAAGCGGAAGTACTTCCCATCTCGTAAGGTCAATGTCAGGAGCATTCATGTCTCTTTTGCAAATGCGGTCTGTCAAATGGTTGACTTCCTGATATCAACTCACCGTAAATTAGATTCGACCATTTTCCGTTCTGTACACACGACGCAGCCAGCGTTGGTGGGGCTGTTGTAGTAAGGTCAACATTCGCTATAGATCAGTTTCATGAAACACCTCAGCATTTCTTAGCTAGCCCATCAACGATATGTTAAAAACGCGACGGATGCTCCTTAAATAAAATGCAATCAGCTTCGTTTGTGTATTAAGTGAATGGTCCGGGTTTTGCTGCTGTACAGCAAATCATTCATTACGCACGCGCTGTATACCATCATCTTTGTCTTCGCAGTCAACTTGCTATTTCCTTGGACACGAGAGTTCAAACGGGATGAGAGGGCAACTGTTCTGTCAATCTGCTTATCTATCGAGAAGTTATCGAGATTGATTAAAGGAAGATATATGAAAGTATTTACTGGTTCAAGTTGACAGTTTGCAACAGTGATGATGGTAGTTGAATTCGTAACTTCACTTGAGACTTTGTTTTATTTATGCTGATTTTCACCCCATAGTCTTTGCATGCTGACGAAATGCATTGCAGCAGCGAATAGATCAGCTTCGGTGAGTGAGAAGAATTTGCTGCATTATTAGTAAACAGAAGGTCACGCATTATCACACCCTGTACCTTGGTTTGTGCTCTCAAACTTTTCATGTTGAAAGGTTTGCCCTAACTTCGTGTGCGTAACTACATACAATCTGTACTCATCCGAAAATCATGTTTAAGCAGCAGCCTATAAGCATGAGATAATCGTGCATCTGAGGTCGAGGTCGACCAAAAGAGCACAAGAAAAACAACAAGCTTATCTGATATTGTGTAGGTATGAAGTGATGATGAATGCTACTTACGACCTTTCTAATGACATGCAAAAGATCTTCCTCCGTCACAAAACAAAACCAGGAAGCGTCAAAACGACCGATCACGACCCATTCGTGAACCCATAATAACTCAGGTTTCGGATGGATTGCATAAGAGCGTTTCAAGTGACAGCAACCTCTAGGGAAGATGGAGAACGTAAGTCAGTATCTAACGATATGCAATCCATTAATTTCGGTCAAAAGAGTCCAGTTTTGTTAGGGATTAAATTGAATCGGTTCTCATGAGATCGATTGACAAATCAAATCGAAGTGACAACTGGGGCAAATATGTTTTGGTCAGTGTGTTTAACACGATTAACCCATTTATCTCATCACGCGGTTACCCAATCGGCTTTCTCGTTTGTTGTGGGTTTCGGGTGTGCTCATGACCAGGGTTGGAAAGGGTAACCTCTTTGATAAATTCTTGGTGGGGCAAGCGACAAGTTGGTGTGAAACGCGGTGGAGGGTTAACGTGATTATTATTACTGTTTCCAAGGCAATTTGGAAAACGCAGTGGATGTTAGAACCTGGAGACACTATGTGGACTGGAATGATCTGACTTAATCACATCCGCGTGAAGTCTAAGCTTATTTCTCACTGCATTTTCTTTTATATATAACATCAAACTTTGTACTGCTCACATGCTATTTTTCCCATACATCTTTCAAAAGACTTCATTTTTTTCAAGCGTTATCTCAGGATCGTTTCACGTGAAAGCTCTGATCCTTATGCAGAAATTCTTTGAATTTTTCTTTCATTTTGCGTATGAATTATATAAATTATCCACAATGATAATTTCCACCCGCTGGATGATGATCTCCTTAAAAGCTTCCTCGGAGAATCGATTAAAATACATCAGAGTGACTTCTAGAACTTTTCATATCGGAGGTTTATTTACCCCATTTGCATCAAGATAAGTTTGTCATAGGGAACTGCTTGTTGAACAATTACGGTGGAATGTTTCTCGTTTATATTTTGTGTACATGTTCTGCGAACATTTTTATGTGTACTTTGAACAGAATTGATTGTGTTTTTTGTCAAATTAGACTGAATTTGAAATGTCGAATATTTTCGAATAAAGCTTTTTTCTTCTTCTTTTGCTGCAATATGAATTCTTTGTAATTTAAAATAAAAAAATAAAGCTTAATGTGCATATCACGTACCCTGCGAACATCAGTAATGGAATACGCATGCCCGGTAATCAACCCCATTGGTCCTTGTCCTTCGATTTCGTGTCCCGTAGAATCGATTGAGCAACCCATGAGAGAGCTACGGGCTTGAGCACTTTCCATGATTGAAAACAATTTCCTCGGTGTCTTGCTACCCAAATCAACAACTTCGGTAAGGCCGCCAGTAAAATCTTCCATAGCTTCTGAAGTACATCCACCGCGCATTGCGTCATACGTTCCGACCAACCTTTGGCAAAAAGATTAGAATTTAAAATTAGAAAATCGAATAATTTTTTGATGGTAGTAATTTAAGGCTTTATAGATAGGTGTATGGGAATATTTACTTCAAATTTAGTTCCAGCAATATTAGATATATATATATATATATATATATATATATATATATATAATACAAAAGTGAATAAGAATTCGTTCGTGCCTGCTGCTGAGTGTACAACACTTTTCTATCTTAGTCCTTTACCGAACGGATCTCAGCATTTTATTTGAAAGTAAGAGAACACATATCCTTTAATTCACGACTCTCTCATATTACCTTTTGACTGAGGGATCGATTTTATTTTCGACTCACTTTACAAACGCTTTTTCCAATAGAGCAGACCAAAATTCTTTCCTGTCCACCGAATGCATAAAGACCAATCGTCCGTTTCGCGTCGGCAAGCGGTCATCTACCACGACATCGTACCACTTGCCGAATCGCCAAATACGAAACCAAAACATTCCACAATAAGGGAAATCTGGGGATCGCGTATCGAATGACTGTCCTGGCGGAACAACCTGCATTGATGATTCGGGAAGTTTGCGTGAATCCGTTGTGTATGTTGAAGATGCATTGTTACGGTTGAGTAAACGTTATTGCAAATGATCTGTTTTAGATTATTTCAGCTTATAAAAGATTATTACAGTAAATCGTTTGTTACACATGTTAACATCTATAACCAAAATTCATGGTCATGGGTTTTAACCCTATCTACATGAGTGTGGGCTCATATGATTGATCAGGTTGGTCGTAACAATCTTATCCAACAGTGGCATGCCAGCGCAACTTGTTAACCATCCCTCCATTGTTTCAATTGCATGCGGATCCTTATTCTACTGTCCCTACCTGATGAGTGCAAACAGCAAGAAACCGGGCGTGGTGTGTGTGATGGAAATGCCTGCAAATGATCTTTTTGTTTTAGAATCACCAGTTTAACTTGTTTGATTTCAAATTTTCGTGTTTCAGGAAAACACTTTTGACTTAAAACGTAAAACAACGATCCCGAGAAGCTTGAGACCAGTAGCATTTCTGCCAGCCGAATATTTCCTACTATCTATTTGGGTTTACAATGTTTTATATTATAAGCATGCCTGTGAGAGTAACTTGGAGGGCCGCTAATTTAAACTTATTAAACATTTGAACCAACTAATTATATAACGTTTGTTCACTTAGATTGAGAAACTTTTTGATTACAAACATAATTTAATTGAATTAAATGTCATGATATAGATTTATTGTTTTGCCGCTTTTCAGAAATGCACTCACTTCATTCAACAAACCCTCGTGCATTGATAACGATGCCAATGCAGCCAAAAACCAACAATTTCCTATAAAAGAATAATATAATTCCAAATATAGGGCCACGATTTTGTAAACGGCTTTGCTCAGTAGTATTAAATATTTATTCGTCGAATCGCATACCTGCGCGTTATCACTATAATTTTTGATAGATCATCGATGTTAGTAGGCACACATTCTTGTTTAAACACGGTATTTGCATTGCCTCGTGGCCATCACTTACGTTTTATGTTGATAACCGTATAAATGAACATCTTGGTATGAAACCATTGCAAATAAAATCAATATTTTCCGGACGCTATAAGCAAAGCAATTTAGCATAGACAATGGTAGTTCCAGAAGGATCACATTTCAAAGCCGCATGAAGTTACGACTTTGTTGAAAATATTTTTGCTGCTTAAGTATCAAGGTGGAGACAGGAAGATCAGGTTCGGTGAGGCTTGAAACAGTGGCAAAGTCAATAAAACGGATGCCGCGGGCATATCTACAATCTGGTGATTTGTAATCTAATGGGCAAGCGTTGATACGCTTGACCGCAAGTGTTCCCGTAGTAAGAGCATACGAATGAACCGAGCGATTGGCTTCTAGCTTTCTTGCAAATAAACTATCTTCCCCTTTTCGAGGGATATGAACAACAGCAATATCCCATCGTAAATTAAACATAGATCATAGGTAAATACACGGTATTATATCATGATTTTGCTTATCCAAAATCATTCTAAGAGCCGATTGTAACATGTATATTAACAGGTAACTTTTAGATGATTTGAAAATCGCCAATTAATTTAGCTTTCTGTTTGTTATTTCCATTTGGTCAGAACTAGGTAGGATGTGCACAAATTTATAAATCAACTGCATAACGGATTGTTTCTAGCAAGCTTTGCATTATGATGGAGACTGATTCAACTTCGGACACTTTTATAATCCTTAAGAACACTTACCTATTTCTCCTTGTTTTACATCGAAGCGGCTGATACCGTCCGCAATGAATTGTGGATTGCTGACCAACTCCTATGAAATTATTTAATGATCAAATGTAGTAGTTATTTTCTAAGTAAAATGTAGGCATCATTGAATAAAATAATTTTTCCAATATCTTGAAAGTTTCTGAGCCTGATATCGAAATATCAGCACGTACTTCATTCCCATAATGGGTCTCTAATTCTAAACTTCAAATGTGAAAACTAAGATTAACACTTGTTATGAACCGAGCCTTGGACGCATCAGAAGAATTTGGGAAAGTAAATGCAATTGTGTTGCGTTGTAAAATTAGAACAGGAATTATGCACCAGCCACAACGGTAAAAATGCTAGTAAGTAGCACAGTAAACTTGAAGCCTTTTACCAATTTCGTCCATCTGTTAACAGTTTAATAAATTTTATTTTCGACACAAGTTTCGTTTAGGCAATCTTGGTTAATACGTTGTATGTTTTGATGTGGAGAAACTCACATAGCGCTGATCATATTCAAATGAGCTTCCTCAGTGCATGGGATTAAATAAATCCACATAACAATTTCAGTATTTTATCAATAAGTAATTTAAACTAGATTGCTCTAAATTATATTTCCCAAAAGTAAATTGCACGATCGTTTTATGACGATGACTATAAACCGCTCTAATCATGTCCAGTCGCTTGTACAATGAGGACAACTTGTCTTGCTTAAAAATTTGCGCTTAATAAAATAACTGATTGAAAATATTATTTGAGTAAATATGCTCGGGCGCTTGATTTCATCCGAAACGTTAACCACTAAATAGAAATTGTTTTCAACATTGACTCACATGTGGTCGGTGCCATTCATATCGATATCCATGTGATAGTAAATTCTGACCGATAGACTTCGAATCAGCACTAAGAAATGGGTCGTGAAACAATCCGCCTTGACATCGCTGTCTTTCAATCTGCTTCGCAAACCACCGTTTACTTTCATCGAGTGATGTAGAAACATGCACTATCTGGTCCCAAACACTCGTTTCATCTTTTTGTCTTCGGACAACGCCACGAGCTGGTAGCATTGATTTTCTATTCACTCCGTATTCATTTCTATGACGTGGGACCTGTTAAAATGAATAAAAGAATTATCTGATATGTCACACCTGAAGGATAATCAGATGGAAAGGATTGGGACTGCAGCACCGAGATATGGCGCGATATTCAATTCCATGTAATTTATATGTATAGCTCAATTATTTTTCGAATAATTAAAAAAACGATATTTCTTTGGTTTTGCTGACAACACACAGTTCTTTAATTTGTTTATCCCATGTTAATTCGATTGATTCAAATGTACGCTGTAAACTCGACAACAAAATCTTCACCAATAGGAATTAAAACTAACTTATCATTCCAGTGATTCGCACTACCACCACCATCACGAGCTTCGCTCATCATGAAGCATGGGAAGAACTCTGAATAAACACATTACGTTTAGTTTCCTCAATTCAAGAAAGTCAGTGCTAGCTGTCTTACAATGTGGCTGGTGGTTTCATGAATATGCAATTTTCTGGAATAAATATTCATTCGAAAGCATTATACAGGTCGTGAAGTGTGTAATCGCTCCATTCACACAACCTTGGATTTTAAACCGTTGAGAGAAAAGCTGTAGCTTTCAAGACTATGGGTTTAACCTCATCTCAATGTGTGTTTACATCAATATGATCAGGTTGGTTGTGTAAAGAAAATCGTCAAGAGTACCTGCTTTCTAAAGGTGTTTCACGAACAAGATGCAAACGGTCATTCTGATTGGGCATCTCAAACAACATCGTTCTCTATCTAAGATGATTTATAAAACAGATTAAAAGAGTTTTGGTTTTTAAGCTATGATATGTTTATGATTGCTGGTTCATGAAATACGAATAAATATTGCGTGATTGTGTACTCTATGATAATGAACTAAAAATTAATCTGTTCAATAAAATTTTCGACTTACTGTTCTGATCATTTTTTGAGTAGTTCAGTTTTGACCGTTTTAACCTGAAAATAGAAACAGCCTGTACAAAAATATTCCTAAAATTCGGTGGTAATAAAGAATTGAGATTTGACATGTTAGAATTATATTTTCATTCGAAGTGTGGAATGGATTAATTCAATTTCAAACGGTATAGATGATAAACTTTTTAAGATCAGGTACTATTTTTGAATCATTACAGATTTGGCTAATTTCTATAGCTGTTACAATTTACTCCAAAACATTAATGTGGTCTTCGATAGGAAAAACCAAGCGTAACATTGATCTTCTCACTGAATCATCGCATGAAAAATATTAGTTACTGAGTATGCAATCAAAAGTTGGTCTTTTTGATTTAACGAATGCATTTGACGACAAAATGCATTCGTTTCATCTTACTTACTTTCATCTTATTTACTTACTTACTTACTTTTCTCTTATAGATAGCTCTTGAAGACCACTTGAACTCGTTGTTATTATAATTTACTCTGAATGATTTAGTTTGACTCAGCTGTGTTGCATCGAAAGCTTTGGATTTTGATGGCAAGACCTCATTCAAGAATGTGACTTTGTCTTCGTGCATTATTTGCTTTGCTTCAGGTCGAAAATAGATGAAGATTACATGGTCCTGCAAAAAGACAAACAGGTTCCCTGGATAAAATAAGACACAAGATATGTTGATTCGTGATCTGCTATTTTTTCGCAATGCAACCATCTTTGTTTCTTTCCAAGAACAGCTTCCTTCACCAGTTAATTTATTCTTGCCATGATGCGAAGAATTCGGGCTGTTAATCAGGATAAAGAAGTCTAATGTTCATCATCGCAAACTATGTTAGCTTTAGCGAGTACATTTCTTCGCAGATCTTGGTTTAAATATTGAATATACCTTTTTGCTAGAGACTGAGTTTCATAGGCGATTAAACAAGTAAACTGCCTATCTCTTCTTTACCAGTCGGTTTATTTGTCGATGTAAATAAAACATGGTTAATTTACATCAACTTGATGCAACGAAGGTTGTCACAGTTGCTCACATGTGTAAAACTATAGTACTAACGTAGTTGAGGTAAAATTAACTTTGTGTATAAAATGAGATACGTATATATACTGCACTGGAAGATGGCATACAAATTCGTTCCTATTTTACCACACGATCTAAGAAAACTATTTGCAAGTTATTTCACAGAATAGGGATAATTTTAAGCTTTCATCGTGTATCACATGTGAATGTGATTATTGTAAATTTGTGATCGAACAGATTAGAACTTTAAGGCCAAAGCAAATAACATGTCTACCTTAGAGTTTCCTCATAAGAAATGTCTGTTTATACAGTTTGAACTTAATAAAAGCAAACAACAATAATTTGAGGTGAAAATTTTACCTAATGGAGAAGCAAATAAGTTCTTTCATTGATATCGTAAATCAATAACTTTAAACGTGATCACTCAAAAATAAACAATGCCTAATATTACTCGTTTCACTAAAGCAGAGTTCTAACGATGAACAAGTATTGCTTGTATGTCACTGTTGTATAAGGCTGGTACGACTAACCTGTTTAATTACATGTGTCCAAACACATATTTAATGGGGTTAAACACTTGGTTAAACCCTACCTGATGAGTGCAAATAGCACAAAACCGGTCGTGGGGTGTGTGTGACGGAAAATCATGCAAATGAATATTTTGGTTCATGGTTATGGGTTTAACCCGATTAAACATGTGTTTGGACACATGCGATTGAACAGGTTAATCGTACCAGCCTTATCCAACAGTGGCATGCAAACGCTTCTTGTTTACCATTCCTCCACTGTTTCAAGCGCATGCGGATCGTGATCTTACTGTCCCTACCCGATGAGTGCAATCAACACGAAACCAGTCGTGGTGTGTGTGTGATAGAAATACATGCAAATGAATATTTCATACTGATGAGTGTTTTTCAATAAAACAAAAGCATGTTATTTTTATTTTGCACTTTATCAGAAAACACTATCTATTTGATGTATATTTTCAAAAAAATCTATCACTTTTGAAGTTCGATCAAGCATGCAAAGTGTTCTTAACTCAGCACCGTTATGTTTTTGGGTAACATTCACTGCATTTCTAGATTATTGTTTAACGTTTATCTTTATAGTACATATATTGTCAAAAGAATCGCTGTCATTCCTTGAATACCTTAGGATTGAAGAAGTTTATATTTTGGAGTCTATTGCTATAAAAGTTTCACATTCACTAAATGGTTTGTGGCTTTTTTATCAATTTTGTGTCCATATTTAGTAATCAACCGATCAAGAATTATTATGCATTACTTCAGCATCCATAAATGCTAATAATATACATACATTTTGGTTTCGTCAAAATTCAGCGCAGAGTATGTTATCAGCAGTACTCGATTTTTTAAGATGGTTGTAAAAAGCGCTCACCTCATAGCTGACAATCAAATTCATGCTCATTTTCGTGTCAGAGTATGAACTACTTCATATACATTTAAAATAAACTTTGGTGAATAAATAAATTAAAACACTTGATGACATACTTGTGAAGTTAATAAAACTAGAAACCAGCATAACGACAAAACAAGACATAACAAATTTGAATAAGCAAATCGATGTATAATAAGGCATTGAAAAGCGTGAATCGTTTATCTAGAATGATCGTCGACTTAGTTAAGGAAGAGAAAGATCAATGAAAACAATACTCTGTGTCAAGATGTGATCAGATGTAAAAACATTTAATCACATAATTGCTTTGAAAACAATAGAAATAGAAATAATAGATATTTAACTTAGGCGTTTTTCGGAAATGATGCGCATTATTTGAGCATAGCCGCTCAAAAATCAGATTATGTTCACTGCTTTATGACAAGTAAATGGTAGGATTCTCGATTTTCTTCTGCCGAAGCTTCAAGCAATAAACATTCTAAACTTGTATTCCATGCCTAAGGGACGCGTTCTAAAGATACACCCTATTTTAAAAATTAAACAGGTAAATGATAAAAACAGTGATAACTTGATCACAAAACCCATACCACACAAATTTACACTTGGAATTCAAGCTCGCGGCTGATAAAATGAATGTATAGATATATTTTAATACTAATAACAATTTTATTTTAAACAATACAATTATTCATTACACAACCTAGATATTTGCAGTGAATAGTAAATGCTTTTAAGGGCCTACTGATAAGTTGAATACTTATAAATGAAACAAAGAAAATCTTTTTTACCATTCATCTAGACATTTTCAAAATTTTGTAAAATTCCCATTATTTTATATGGCTATTTAAATTTCATTTGTTTCACTTCATATTTATTATAACAGAAACAGTCACAGATCAAGATTGTTTCAAATTTGTCTAGTCTAATTTATCAGAAACAAAATTTATTTGTCAGTAAATGGGCTAGGTGATAAGTCATGTCTTATTCGATTATTTGTAAGCGAAGCAGTCTTTAGATATTTCATCCGAATTATATTTTCTGCAAATAAGCAATCGGTTTTATTTGAAAAAAACTGTAGCTGAATTCAATCTCAACTATGACATAGATTGATATCAAACTATTAATAGATTTGTGATTTAAAAAATACTCATCACTGATATATTCCATACACATTGGCAAACATTTTTTTGGAACAATAACGTGTAAAAATTCGCGAAAAATAGTTTACGCTGTTATCATCAATTAAAGTTGAATAGATTATTTTTAAATGGAAACCTGTAGCTTTACGAGTATTAAAATCATAATGAATATTGATACTGGAATTATTTTGTATAGAAACATATACGCCATGATTAACCACAATAATATCAATACATGGAATGAAAAACATTTTGAGGAAAAATAATATGCCCCATGTTCGAATTTATAGGCAATCGAAAAATTTTTTGTTGGAGTAGAGTAATTTGATAACGTGCGTGGTGTGATTCAACAAAACTAATATCAGGTATTATTTAGGGATGTAAACTTATGTTGCGCAATCCTTTTGAAATATTTAAATTTTCGAGATTGTGATATAATTGAGAATTTCACATGAGCAAAAATAAATGTTTATAAATATTATACTGACAAGTAACGCAATGTATTACTGCAAATGGGTTATGTAGAAATTCTGTATTGAATTAATTCTAAATAACAAATATTGATTTTACTTCAAATTATAATATAGCTTAGAGATGTAGATTCAAATATTTGAGAGTGCGTATTAATAAAATGCCTCTTAGATCTATCAAGAAGAAGATATTAAGTCATATAATCCAAAATATTAAAAATAGAAACAAGCATTGTTGTATGACACCTAAACATTACTATGAACTTAATTGACATTTATTTCGAATTTATTCGATGTTAATAATGTTTGAGGTACTTGAAACCACTCCAAAACAATAACTAATACTTGCGAACAATGACATATTATGCCGCATTTAAATGATTTGTACTTTATGCTTAAGGTTATTCACGAGTACATTAGATGAAAAGATGTGGAAAAACAATTCAACTATGAGGTATCATGTCATAACATGTAAAATATACAATTTCAATTTTATGAGTTGGAACTTGTGTAGAAACAGTGTCTTTCGATCTCGTGTTTAAGTGATGATAATTAATAAACAATTATTAAATCCTGTCTTATATTAGTGATCCATTTTCATTTTGTATCATCATTTTTTGTACATTAAGCTTTTGGCGTGGTATGTTTATTCGGTTTTGATAATTCATGCTTCATTTGAATTATTGATTAGAAACTATCCTTGTGGTGGTTAATATAATTTCGAAACCTCTAACCGTCTACTTCCGTGGTTGCGAAATTTGTGTGCGTGGCTTCGTGCGTGAATTGTGAGTAACGGATCCAACAGTATTTAGCACATTCTGCAACTTGGATTCCTTCACTCTGACTTCCTGTGTGGATTCATTTCTCTGTCGTTGGATTTCACCTGATCTTTCGTTGGACAATTGCTCTTTTGTTCTTTTGGAGAATTTATTCCATTTTGTTGTATTTTGTATAGGCAAATTTTTTTGGGTCCACTCCATAATTCGTGTGCCGCTACGTGATGCGAACACGTAGCCTAATAGATGGACTGAGAATATACCGCTTGATCTTTTTGGAATCTGTTCCATTACCAAAGAAGTTATACAATTTTCAGCCAGAGTTCGTTTTTAATATTACATTTTGACATCCTTGTACATTCCTTGAGACCTACTAGCCATTTCCTTCTATGCCAGATTACATTACTTGCTTACGATCGTTTATGTCTAAGTAAGATTTTACGCCTTTTCCTCGACGCAATATCCTCAAGCAGAAAGCACCTCATCTCGATACGTGTGATTTTGTTTTCGTGCGCCGTGAATCTGTTTGTACCTGTATCAATATCAGTATCACAGAGCGATTGTCGATCAAGTCAAAACGAGTTTTGAGATTCTTTCGGAGGTTTTCTAGGAAACACGCGCAATTACTATCATTCATTCTTAGAGAGCACATGCGTGTGTACCTGTGAATGGAAGATGAGAGAGATCTCACCACCGAAAGTTTAGAGAGTTACTGCATGTTGCGTGTGCAATCGAATGAAAAGACGACGGACAGCAGTTAATTTCGAAAAAAATGAAAAATAGAAAACAAACGCTTTTTAGTGTTGCAAAAATATTTGCCAATATTTTTGTTGTATTTGACAATAAATGAGTATGGATTTAATTTTAAGTGTAATGATCCGAAAATAGCACCTGTCACCGTTTGTCCAGCTCATGTTTTAAAGTATTTACGGAATCTGCAAAGACAATTGCTGTGGGAAGTCAGTTCCACGCGACCACTACACGGATTCTAAAGACGTGCGTTCTGGATTCCGGCGTGATATGCAGTTTACTTAGCTTAAGCCTATGCCCGCATGTACTAACAAAAGGAGAGATCCGCTAGAAGTCTTCTACTTTGAGACAGCTTAATCCTTTGACAATTTTACAGATCTCTATAAGCTGCCACCTCATAAGCGAGAAACTTCCCAATGCTAATAAACGACTTTCATGTATGGTATATGCTAACCCCTCGACCATGTGAGTAGCAAGCTTCTGTACGTATTCTAACTGCACATTATCCTTCTGGTGATACGGCCTCCAAGCCTGGATGGAGCATTCCAGATGTGGTCATTCTATTGCCTTGTAGAGTGTCAACAGCACCCTAGCTTTTGTACAAGTGAGGGCTGAACGTAGTCGAAAGCGTTCCCTCCGGGCCCTGTGAGCCGCATTAGCACATTCGTCGTCCCACTTAAAGTTTGCGGAGATTATGATTCCCAAGTCCTAATTTTATTTCCCTTTACGAAACTCCGTGTGAGCTGAGGGCGTAGAGACAAACATATTGTCTCCCAGTATAGAGAGCAAGTGACTCTTCTCTAGGTGGAGTGGATTGTATCACTTAAACGCCAATGTCATCATAGATTTTATGTCATTTATCAGATCGGAGTAATCAGACCTAACGAACATTTTCATGTTGTCAGTAAACATATTAAAGGGCGAGTGGAGTTGGTTAGTAAGATAATCTAAAAAGATGAAGAACAGCAAAGGCCACAAGACTGATTCCCGGGTAACGCCACTGGTTATATGCGCACATGCGGAGTATGTATCGTAATATTAATTATTATTATTATTATTATTGTATCGTCCGTGACGTCAGTAACGCGTAGACCATCCGTTTCTTATTTCGACAAATTCGAAACAACCATTCGAGTTTACTACGGTTCTAAACTGTAACGGGTTATACAAATGATGTGAGCAAAAAATGCTCCAAGTTTCTAAATGACAACAATAAATTCAGCCAATGCTGACATGAGAGACAAAATGTCTCCAACCTTTTCGTGAAAAACAAAAATCACACTCAAAGTGGCGTCCAAAATCAAGCAAAACATTGGTGCCCGAAATGGCAACCAAATTAACAACAATGACTGACAATGGCATAAACAATGAATTTAAACAAAACTTCACAAATATATTAACAGAGGATTTCCCATAAGGCACAATTAAATAAAGCAAGTGACGCTATTTAGTGGAGATTCACACACTCCACGTCACCTCACCATCACTGGACATATGAGGCTTTTATAGGGAAAACGTTTGCTAGACAAAGACCCACCACGTCATCCGGTTCTGCTACCTTCCCCTACAAGAAGCTGATGCGTGCAATCCCAATCGAACGAGCTTTGTGTATTTCATCCTCAAATAGCGCCATCTTGCGCCATATAAACAACTCTAATCTGCAAGATGAAAGTCTATCCGGGGTTCGAAACACAAATGGCTCATCGGGTACACAACCAAACGTCTTGTGCCAATCATTTGAATTGTCATGCCCGCATTTCGGCTGATTCAGTGTCGTGAACCAGGCCTACTATTCATTTCGGCTGATTTGGTGTCAGGTGAGCCAGGCTTGCTCTCCATCTGAGCCGAATTAGTGTCGGGAAATTCAGTCACAAAATCTGACTGAGCTAATTTAGTGTCAGGTAACTCCGCTTCGTGAGCACAACCGACAAAACAAACGTCAACATCCTTAATTTTTACATCAGCAGAAACAATTTCTTGACAATTGACGAGGTTAACAGGCCTTGCTAGGGAATCATTTATGCAACACCTGCAAACCTGACCAAATCTGCTCCAATCAATACGCGCTTGACGTATCACAAATTTTGTGAGTTGCTGAAATGTAACGTCTAATCCTTCGCAGGATATAGCGTTCTTCAGATCATGTCTACCAACTGATGGAGACTCAAAGTCGTTTCCGCCATCTTTAAGGGACCTAACCGCTCAACACACTAATATTGCTGAACGTTCGGGCATCATAATTTTACAATAATAAAAATATTAAAAGACAAAATGAATGAACGTCACTGAGTGTTCAACAAAAAATCTTGTGAAAGGGATCAAGCTCCAATGTTTCAATCCGCACAGATTCACTCTGATTAAAGATCAGGTTCGTTCACCGATTTTACTTCTAAGAAACAATTTTGACGACGAAGCTGAGCGTCGACCAAGTTCAATATTTCTTCGATTGCAGAGAAACAAAATAAGTATTTTCTCCGGTTGAGACAAATACTGCAACAGTCAAAAGTCAAGTTGTGATGCGAATCCAATTGGAGCGATCCAAGTTGACCACAGTAATTTCTCCGGTGGAGAAAATACAGTACAAATCAAAAGTCGAATTGTTGCAATTCCAAATTGTGTACTTTTTCTCCGAGACAAATACAAGATGGAAACAGCACAGAATAGCGGCAAAAAGATCCAAGTTGATATTCGTTCAAATAGGCCGGCGATCCAAATTGACCGTTTCCAATTGAGCAATTTTAAAATTCGGTTTCTACAAATTGAACAACCGGGTTGAGAAATGTATGGACTAAAATCGTTAGTTAACGTGTAGACCACCCGTTTCTTAGTTCGACAATTCAAAACAATGATTCGAGTTTACTATGGTTCTATTAATAAGAATAAGAGACAACAACAATGGACAAACCTCAACTGTACCGGGTTGTACAAATGATGTGAGCCAAATATTCTCAAAGGATAAAATTACCAAAATTGCCGTCCAAAATGTCTGTCAAAGACAAGACACCCAAAAGTGGTGTCAAAATACAAGTGCCCAAAATCGCAACCAAATTTAACAACAATGACCGACAATGGCATAAACAATGAATTAAAACAAAAGCTTCACGAAATATATGAAAAGAAGATTTCCAATAAGAATATTACAAAAAGCGAGGTTTAAGTTCTAAATTATGAAGGAGAAAACAAACAAAACCCAAATTCGAGTCACAAAAATCAATATTGTAAAGGAATTAAAAGTAGTAAGGAAAAAGAAGATTTTTAAAGCTACATAAAACTTAACATGTCTCTTAAATTATTATTTTTATTATTCAATTGATTGATATGCAACACGCACTTACTGTCTCACTTCTCAAGCTCCGTGCTCTTTGTGTAAACGTACATGTTCTAAATTTGATTGAAGACTTCATTATTGACCGTTATACACGAGTAGGGGTTAACGGAGCTTAATTGCAGAGTACACGTCCAACTTCCGGGCCTCCGCAGGGATCTGGTCTCGGCAGGTTACTTTTCAAAGTATATGTCAATGTACTCCGCAACTCATTAAATCTGAATTGTTTACTTTTTGTCGATGATCTGAAAGTTTGCGATAGAGTATGCTCTCCTGCTGAGAATACCGCTATCCAGAACGAATTGGGCAAATTGCTCAATTGGACGGAGAAATGACAGCTTCCTGCTAACCAAGGATCATAAAACTGAAATAGCTTGATATTGAAAATAACCCGGGTACTATTGTGACATGGTCGTTTAAATCCAAACAGGATACGAATGGAAAAGATGCTGCTGCAAACCGCACATAGTAGGTTAATAGTCAATCGTTCTCTGCGATTACTCCACAAATGTTTCGCATTCAATATTCACATACGTGGGACCAGATTTGGAATAGTGTTCGTCAGCAAGATATTCAAAAACTAAGGGACAACATGACCAGCTGGGAAAGTGCAACGGTGGGCGACGAAGAGAGTGCAAGGATTAAAATCAATTCATTTCAATGAAGAGAGTTCAAAGCCTCAACATCGTGTCGCTCAGTATTCGGCGTGTGATCTACGACATGCTCGTGTTGAAGATCTGCGAGAGATTTTCCATCTCGTAGGGGCCTCAAGAACCCGTGGCCATGCTCAAAAACCTCAAATGCGCAGGACACTACGCCTAACACAAGGATACACTTTATCTACGAAATTGTCAACTTGTGGGATGCGCTTCCGAAAGTGGTTATTGCAGCAAGATGTGAAAATCAATTCAGGCAACTATAAGCTAATGTAATCACTGCGAAGCTATACAACACTTGACAGGATTTCTTTAACCAATGTTCTGTTTGAATATTTTGCTGATAGAAAGAGATGTGACTTACAATGGCTTGACCCGCTGTCGTCCATCAAGAAGAAGAACATACGTCTCCCATCTTCCATTCACAGGTACACACGCCCGTACTCCCTACGAATCAATCCTAGTAATGGCGGCTGTTTTCAAGCAAACCTCCAAAAGAATCTAAGCACTCGTTTCGACTTGGTCGACTATCGCCCTGTGTTAATGATACTGATGCAGTTACTGATACAATATGGATAGTTTTTTGAAGTCATTATAGTCGAAAATTTCAAAAAGACAAGAGAAAAATTGTTTTGGCAGCGGTGGGTGATTCGCTGCAGCTTTTTACGGAAATAAATTCTGGACGCTCGATGGCTCGTAAGTAACTTACTGACATGTGCAAATCGAAGTGAACTCAACTGAAAACCAGTTTTCTTCGTGAGAAATCCTTCCAGGTCCGTGTAGGCGATACTACCTACAGTTACCTGTGGGCCCCCCCAAAAAAATTGAGTACTGTTATCGACCAATGTCGTTAGTTAACGCGTAGATCCCCGTCCCTAGTTCGACAAGTTCAGAACCACGATTTGGGTTTACTACGGTACTGTAATTAATGACAGTTACAATAATAATGGTATACAAACCTCAATTATATCGGAACGCACCGGTACAATGGAGTCAAAACTCCAGCAATAATAGATTCAATGAAAATGACGACCTGACGCATAAAAACTAGAAATAGTTAATTTACCAATGTTGTCGTCCAAATTTCTGTATCAAACAACAAATGACACACAAATTGGTGTCCAAATTGAAACAATAAAATGAGCCCAAATACCACGTGCAAAAATATGTGGAATTTGATGGCAGCCAAGCAAAATCAATTAGTTCAACAAAACAAAAAAATGTGTACAATTGGATCGAACAGTATCAAAAATGTATACACAAATAGGTAAAACCGTGAAGAATTAAGAAAAAATCAATTTGTTTAAATAGAAAAATAAGAAGGAATTTTACACAAATTTTTGTCATTTACACCGCCCGCCAAATTCCTTCTAGAGCTAACTTCTGAATGAACAAACTGATTGGTTCCACCTTCCTAACTACCCGACCCTGAATAAAGCAGAATGGCAATGACTCTATTTAGTGGCGAGTCACACACGCCACGTCGCATCGCCATCATTGGACACATGTGGCTTTTTATAGGGAAATAGTTTGCCGGACTAAGACTCACCACGTCCTCAGGTTCTGCCGTTCTCCCTTTAAGAAGTTTGAGCTAGCCCTATCTGCGCCGCCACGCCAGACTCCGAGCATTCCTCTTCTTGTGCTCCTTCCAGCAGACAAATTTTCCGTATATCACGTGTTACCAAACCATTTTTGAGCGAACAACAACAGTCCTGACCAGATCATCTTTGCTCACATGAACATCTACAACAATACCAAGTGGCCAAGCACGCTTCGAAGTTTCAACACTGCTCAATAATACCACATCCCCAACACAAAAATTGCGTTTGCGATTGATCCATTTTTGTCTTGTCTGTAGTAGTGGTAGGTACTCAGATTTCCAGCGTTTCCAGAATACGTTTGCCAGGTGCAGCGATTGTTTTCAATTCCTCTTATAAGTGTCAACAAATCTTTCTTCAGAATGCATTCCATCATTCGAGCGATTCAACAACAAATCGTTAGGACACAAAGAACAAGAGTCAATATCCTCTGAAGACAAAGGAACAAGCGGTCTGTTGTTCAGAATTCGCTCAGCTTCAATTAGAGCGGTTTGCAGCGTCTCGTTCGATGGTGTTTGTTCTGTGCATGTAGCATTTAATGCACGACGAAAGGATCTTATCAGCCGCTCCCAAACACCTCCTCTATGACTAGAGTACGGAGGATTAAAGCACCACTCAATACTATGTGAAACTAGTTTATCCGATAAACCGTCACTGTTCAATCCATTTAGCCATATACGTAGCACTCGTTCAGCGCCAACAAGGTTGGACCCATTATCCGAATGAATAATCTGCGGTTTACCTCGACGTCCAATGAAACGAAAGAGCGCCATCAAAAACGAATCCGTATCCATAGAATGGGCTACTTCTATGTGGACTGCGCGTGACTGTAAACAAGTAAATAGGCATCCGTATCGTTTTTCTACAGATCGACCTCGTCTAACTTCAAACGGTCCAAAATAATCCAGACCCACTTTAGCGAACGGGTAAGAACCTGTGGTCACACGGACTGGAGGAAGATCAGACATCAGTTGAGTTGCCGGTCTGGCATCTAACCGTTTACAGGTTAAGCATTTCGCGAGGGCTCGCTTCACGCATGATAGCCCACTGATCAACCAAAATTTCCTGCGCAGGACGCTGAGGGTATGCGCTGGCTCAGAATGTCCTTCGAGCAGATGAACATCAAAAATCAATAGGTCAGTAACATTATGCCTTTTAGGAATTATAATGGGGTGAATGCTTTCATCTGCAAGATCAGAATGCCTCAATCGACCACCAACTTTCCAAATACCTTGATCAATAAATGGGCGTAACTTCTTCAATGATGACAAATTGAACTCGCAGGGCTCACTTAGCGCCTTATCACCAAATACATTCCGCTGCGTCAATCGAATAATTTCTGCTTCGGCATTTCGGAATTCGTCTAATCCGATCTTGCCTACCGATAAAGATCCATTGGAACAATGACCAAACATGATAATAACATAACGCTTGGAACGGATCAGCCATGCAATCGAGCGTACAAGCCGTTTCTAACTAGATAATCGACGAAGAATGACGTCTATTCCACACTCTGACTCAACCGAAGTAATGTTACAATTGGCACGTTTGAATTCAATTCGTTCGCTGCACTGTGGATCAACTACTTCAGGCCACATATCAATGGTTTGTTTCAGGAAGTCGGGGCCGTTCAACTAAAATCCCAATCGAGACAATTCCATAACACCTCTGGAGGTCAAATCAGCCGGATTAAATCGTGTACCAACATGCCTCCACTGGCAAGGTATCGTGTGTTCATGTATGAAGGCCAAACAATTCGCTACGAACGTTGAGAAACGACTCGTTCGATTGGTAATATAATACAAAACGGTCATCGAATCAGTCCAAAAGAAAACGTTTTTGACAAGTTCACCAAAGGCGGGTTTCAGAATCAGATATACACGTACCGCAAGTACAGCTGCGGCTAATTCCAACCTAGGAATCGATACCGCTTTCAATGGATTCACTCGAGATTTTGAAAATAATAGACGAACCGGTGACATGACCGAATCATTATACAAACGTCCATATGCAACAGCGCCATGTCCAGATTCCGAAGCATCGCTGAAAACGTGAAGACTCAAGGACGACATACTCTCATTCATTTCGCTAATGCGTCTTGGAATACGTAACTCCTTGATTGCATGCATGCTACTGATACACTTATCACACATTAGTTGAATATCATCACACATCGTCTCGTCCCAACCCAGAGGTTTTCTGCAACAATTTTGTAGTGAAACCTTCCCAGGAAAAATCCAAGGACTCATGAGGCCAAGTGGGTCATACAACCCACTTACAACTGACAACAAACTTCGTTTCGTCGTTGGGCGTTTTGACAGATTCAGATCAAACGCGAATTCGTCAGTGTCTGCATCCCATTTAACACCCAGCATTCTTTCGGTCGGAAGCTTATCTTGGCTAATAACTCGAACATTAGGTGCGAGTTCGTCCTCCGGCACATCTTCAAGTAAATTACGATCATTGGAAATCCATTTTGTCAAACGAAACCCTCCCATTCGTAACAATGCAGACAACTGCTTCACCAAGGATTTTGCTTCGAGTTCAGTAGGCACTGATATCAAACAGTCATCCACATAAAAATTTCTTGAAACGTAGTCTCCGATTTTCCTTTCAAATAGATGCCCGAATTGCTCAACCGTTTTGCGCAGTGCGAACGTTGCGCAGAATGGAGACGACGTTGCACCAAAAGGATGAACCGTCATCCAAAACCTTTTAATGGGACCCGAAATGTCATTTTTGTCCCACCAGAGAATTCGAAGAGCATCTCTATCATTCTCTGGCACCTTTACCTGTAAGAACATTTCTTCGATAACAGCGGCGACGGCATAATCGTGTAAGCGGAAGCGTATCAACACGTCGATCAAATTTGTTGTCAGATTTGGTCCTTGAAGTAGGGCATCATTCAACGATACACCGTTGTGTTTAGCAGCACAATCGAACACAATTCTAAGCTTCTCTGGTTTCTTAGGATTGAAAACAGGATGGTGAGGCAAATACCAAGCATGATTCTCATTTGCATTACTCGGAACGGTTTCGATATAACCAGTAGTCAAATGATGTGCCATTATCTTGTTGTAGCGTTCGAATAACGCACAGTAACGTTCGAATCGACGTCTCAAGTAGCCGAAGCGCTTTTCCGCTATCCAATAATTTGCGGTTAGTTTACGTCCATCACCCCTCCATGGTAGCGGCACCTGGAAGTGACCGTCAATAAATTTTGATCGTTTTACTAGAGAAAATGCTTTTTCATCTTCACGCGATCGTTTCTTGCCTTCTGTGGCAATATCCGCAAATTCAGTATTGTATAGCCTCCTGATACATTCATCGATGGACCCTTCATCCGTAGAAGAATTTAAACTGAAGACATTTTTCGAGTCTTGGCATGCCGGTCCTTGCAAAATCCAACCCAACAATGTTTTCGTTGCAAATGGACGGCGCCTACCTCCTAATCGCTGTTCCAACGCCCAATGCGCTTCCGGAACCTTACATCCAATCAGCAAGGTTATTTCTTGTCCAACATTCTCTGAGAATGTTAGATACTTCAAATGATCATATCTTGCGATGATACTATTCGGGGAATTCATTGTTACTTCAGGTAACTTGGAAACCGTGTACGCTTCGGCAACATGAATTACTTCATCCCCGTCAACGGAATGTACATTGAAACTCAATACTGAACTTTTCAATTTTCTATGCAAACCGAGCGAGGTTATCGACACATCAACTGCGACACTAGGCATACCGAATTTCTCAACAAATCTTTGTGAGATCAGAGTGGTATCCGAGCCATTATCGAGTAAAGCTACGACTGGAACAAGCCCCACAGGCGTGTCAATTTTCACCGTCAGGTAACCCAGGCTTACTGCTGGACTGAGAGCAGTAGCACTGTAATTAATAGTTTTTTGTTGCTCACTTATACGATTATAATGTAGAGACGAATGGTGACGTCTACCACACCCTTCGACGGAGCAAACAGTCGGCACCTTGCAGTCGCATGCTTTATGAGACCGGTTCAAGCAAACGTAGCACATACCGTGTTGCTTAGCAATAGCCCATCTGTCTTTCACATCAGCCTTCAGATATGTAGGGCAGTTTTCTATTCAATGAGGTCATTTACACTGGTAGCATTCTATTCGCATTGATGGGGAGTTACTTGTGGTCATGTACACTCTCCGTCCTTCGAAAAATTCCAATTTCTCTGATGGCTTAGTCTCATTAATGAGCATGCCAAACCTGCTCCTGGCGATTCTCGCTTTGCGGGAGACAAACTCGGATAAACGTGCAATGTCAACTTCTGACCCATCAGCGGCAATCGCATCTGCCAGGTCAGCCCATTGCTGTTGTAGTCCAGCCGGCAAACATTTGACCAATCCTTCCAAGGTGGTGACAGAGTTCAAGTCTGCTTCACAGCGCATTTGCTTTAAAGCAATCTGACAACTTTCCATCTTCAAAGCAAGGTTTGACAGACTATCCGAATCGCTTCTTACTTTGGCTGCTTCACTCAACACCTCGGTCAAAACCGAGCGTGCAACGACATGAGGCAGGCCAAATCTCCTGTAGGATGCTGCGTGCTCTTTTATACCCGTCTTCAGGCGACAGCATCACACAAGCATCAATCGCTTTTCGAGCATTGCCTCGGCAATAATACATAAGATATAGCAAACGCTGTCCGGAATCACAAGTTTTCGATTCTATATAACACTCAAATTGCCGAATAAATTTCCAGTAATCCACCGAATTGCCATCAAATGTAGATAACTCTACCCTAGGCAATGAAGCAACCTCGTTGACGACCCTTTGTGACAACTTCACCGCTTCCGACTCAATATGTCGAATAACCGGAACTTCAGCAACATAGTTGTCGTTGACACTGCATCCGCTCAAACGAGCTATCGTCTCCTTAGCAATCACTAAATCTCTCTCTAATTCGAGCTCACGCACAGACGGCCCATGTTTAGAGTCGAAATTAGGACTACCTCGAGATGATATACAAGAGCTACGCGAGGCGGAACCAATAGTGTCACTATCACTATTACAGGCAAGCTTATCAGTAGTGTTCAGACGTTTCGATTTACGTGGCATTATCAAAAATGGCGAAACAAAAAAGGCAAGAACGTCACCAATGTTTGAACAGAAATGAGTAGATGTACGAGGGTCCAAGTTGATCCTCGTTCCGCTGGATTGGCGATCCAATTGACCGTATCCAATTAGGCAATTCGATTTGAGTGCTTCCCGTCAAGTTCGGGAAGAAAACGAATACTTCTCGTCCAGTCGGAGAAGAATCAAAATCCAGTTCCAAAATTGAGTACTGTTACGACCAATGTCGTCAGTTAACGCGTAGATTCCCCGTCCCTAGTTCGACAAATTCAGAACCACGATTTGGGTTTACTACGGTACTGTAATTAATGACAGTTACAATAATAATGGTATACAAACCTCAATTATATCGGAACGCACCGGTACAATGGAGTCAAAACTCCAGCAATAATAGATTCAATGAAAATGACGACCTGACGCATAAAAACTAGAAAATAGTCAATTTACTAATGTTGTCGTCCAAAATTCCGTATCAAACAACAAATGACACACAAATTGGTGTCCAAATTGAAACAATAAAATGAGCCCAAATACCACGTGCAAAAATATGTGGAATTTAATGGCAGCCAAGCAAAATCAATTAGTTCAACAAAACAAAAAATGTGTACAAGTGGATCGAACAGTATCAAAAATGTATACACAAATAGGTAAAACCGTGAAGAATTAGGAAAAAATCAATTTGTTTAAATAGAAAATAAGAAGGAATTTTACGCAAATTTTTGTCATTTACAGCGCCCAAATACTCGTTCTCTCTTCATCGACGATCTGGAATCGCACGTTGGTCATGTCCCTGCTACAAGGTTTTGATGAATGATGTCAAATTCACCGGATCCAGTGTATCACGGTGATTTGTTGAGAGATATTGAAAAGGTCATAAATGAGTCGCAGATTAGGACTTCTCTGAACTATAGTAAATGTCATATGTTGTCGCAGCCGCGACGATATTTACAGTAACTGCGAAAACGGTAGGTGACTCTCAATCTATTCAGAGGAGTAAGGATTTGGGTAGAGTAGTAACAGAGGACTTCAAATGGGCGCGCAGGTGTGCCACGTTGCACAACACTTTTTCAGTGAAAGAGTGGTAAGCTTCTGGAACAAGCTGCCTGAGGAACTAATAGCTTGCACGTCAATGGGTGCATTCAAAAGGGGTTTAGATGCCTTGTGGCTTGGACTTTTCCCAGATTTTTTCCGTGAATATACAGGTTGTCTGTAGTCAGAATTGTCATTTTTTGTTCGTTTTAAAATTATATGATCTTGACCACGATTTAAAAACATCCTGTTATATAAAGCCTCGTTTTAAATGTCATGTTTTAAATGTACGCACCAATTTTCCATAGCTAACCTCTCACCGGCTTGGGGAAGAGAAAACCTTTCCGTTTTTCTCGGTCGCAGCTACAAATTCTGGGACCAAAGGACGGCTTGGAAAACACCGAACGTACCTTCACATACGACGAGGATACCAGAGAAAAATGAACCTAAATTTGGCAGTGGTTAGCGCTCCTTTGAAGCTTTCCACAGTCAGAAATTCTGGACACTCGATTGGCTTATCAGCCATTTACAGTCATGTGCCAACTTTTTCTTCTTCTTCTTCTTCTGAATCGAAAGCAGTAGGGATAAAATCCCGTTTGAGCTTCATCACAGTAATAGACATGGGTGACTTCTGCTGACAAGGCAAACCTCGAGAGTAGAGGAACACCACTATATCACTCCGGGGATGAAGTCCATCCGTCTCAACAAATGCTGATACAACGCGCTTTTGAATAGCTGTTCAGATGGTAGAGACAGGAGCCCTTTCGGTAGAGAGTTCCAAGTGTTTACCACCAGCGTGGATAGCGTGCTCGCATTACTCAGCTTCAGCCTTCTAGGCTTCTGCAACTTAAAGTCATGTACACGAGTCCTCGACTCACCTACTAATCGGAAGTACTGGAGGAACTCATCTCCATATTGACCGAGAAAAATACGGCGTGTCAGGAGCAGGTCATATCTTTCGCTTCGAAGCTCTAGGGGGTAGAGTTTCAGCAAGCTCCTCCTATCCTCGTACGCGAGTTGGCGCATTCCACAAACCATCTTAGTGCACCTCCTCTGTACCCTCTCCAAGGAGTCGCATTCGCCTTTGGACTGAGAAAATGCAACAGGCAGCCCATATTCCAACAGAGGACGAATGTACACAGAGAAAAGTGTTTGGAACATTTGCGGAGTAATGGACGCAAAGGAACGCCGAATCGCCCGGAGCATCCTGGTAGCGCTGCCTATTCTCCGACAAGTGTCAGCCTTCGACTTCAAGGAATCCATAACCAGAATCCCTAAGTCTTTCTCGACCGTCACCGCTCTAACAGGCTTACCTTCAAGAAAGCATTCACTACCAGTGTCATTGGAGTTTATGCGCATGACCACTGTCTTGTCCTCATTGATAGGCAGTGACCAGCGATGTGTCCAACTGACTAAGTCATCAACTGCTTGTTGCAGTTGCTTGTGGCCATCGCAGGAACTGACAGAGGCCCACAGTTTCAGATCATCCGCGAATAAAAGACAATCGCTCGCTACCGCGTCCGGAATATCATTCACGAAAACTTTGAATAGCAATGGGCCAAGGACAGATCCCTGCGGCACTCCGGAGCCTGCTATCATCTCTGAAGACAAAACTCCATTCACCTCGACACGGTTTGACCGCCCTGAGATGAATGCCTCGATCCATTTAAGTAGACAATCCCGCAACACACAGTAACGCCCACACTCCAAAAGAAAGTGCTTTAATTTCCTTTTGATCAGCTTCTCTAAAATTTTACCGATCACAGAAGTCAATGTGACTGGCCTTTAATTGGCGGGACTACTGGGGTCCCCACTCTTAAACATAGGTTTCAATAATACCCTGTTTCCATTCTTGTAGCAAGACCCATAATGTTACAGATTTTGTAAACAACCTGGCCAGCGGAACGCACAACACTTCTGATAGTGCTCGTAAAACCAACGGATGAATACCGTCTGGTCCTGGCGCGGATTGTGTGTCTAACTGTTCCAACAGGTGTCTAACAGTCTCTACATCTACATCAAGATCAGACAACACCTCACTCTTATTAGAGACAGAAGGAGGATCACTTTCTTCCAGACAGTACACGGATGCATACTGCTTAGCCATGGTTTCAGCTTTCAAACCATCCTCAGTAATGTCTACCCCATTAGTGTCTATCAAATTAGGAATATATGGCGACGCCTTTGTGCGGCGTCGAATGTATGCGAAAAGCCGTTATGGTGCACAAGTAGACTCGTTAACCAATCGCTGCTCGTACAACATACGTTTTCTGCGTTTTATTGCCGTACAAAGGTTTCTAGCTTGCCGATAATTGTCATAGTCAGTGGCGTTTTTCCGACTTGAGAATATCGACCAGAGCTTTTGACGTTGCCGCAAAAGATTCCTTATCTCCTTATCAAACAAAGGTGGACCTTTCGCCTTACGACGACGTGTGGACAACGGAACAGCCACCTCAATAACTGTCAAAATGTTATTACGGATCACCAGCCAACAATCTTCAACATCAGCTGCTTGATTGAAAGACAAATCGAGAGATGAAGCAACATCCCGTCACCTACCCGCGTCTACCTTCCAAAAATTCCTTCTGGGAATTGGATCTGGTAGTCAGCCAGTGTTGCGTTTCCACATAAAACTTAGGGTGGCATGGTCACTGCAGACTAATGGAGCTTCAGTCCGAAGCTGAGTAATATCGGACTGCGTGGGAGTGAATACCAAGTCCAAAACGGACTCACACCCAGTAGGGTCTACTCTGGTCGGATGGGAAACGTGCTGCACGAGGCCCACATCAACCGCAGAGTCCAATAAGTCCCGCTCGAATGACCCAGAACCTTCATCTAGCGAAGTCCAATCAATACTAGGAGCATTGAAATCCCCCATAATGAATCAGTTTGAGGATCTACCATACTGACATCTGTGATATCAGAGTATCTGCCTGAGTATTGGGAGAACGATAAATGACACCTATCGTGGCAAATGAAGCTGCAGTCCTTACACGGCACCATATACTCTCAGCCATACCGGCAGAATGCTGGAAGCGAGCCAACACTGCGACGGAAATATGTTGTTGGAAATATAAGGCAACCCCACCACCGATTTTAGCGTCTGCTTGATCCGAGCGAAAGAGTCTATATCCAAGTAGGGCCAGCTCGGGATCATCCTGCTCAGGTGAGAGCCAGGTTTCCGTCACCGCAATGATCGCTGGAGGGTCCCATCTAATCCGATCAAAGAGTTCATCCAGTTTGTTTCTCAAGCTCCTCGCATTAAAATATATCACCTATAAAGATCCAGATCCCTCCGAATGCATATCGTCAGAGGTTGCCAAGGAACTTTTGGCCTCATCCCCACAACCCAAAAATCCACAATGCGCAAGATAGTTTCACCTGCAGCTCTGCGCTCGCTAATTTCCTGATTAGCTTTCCGCATCTTCACCCGATCTTTCGGAGAAAGATCACGCAGGAGTCGAAATTCATTACCCTGTAACCTGTAACCTCACTTTAGCAGTAAGGCCACTTGCTAAACAGAGTCTAACACAATCTTTAACGGTCTTGGGCGATCTCCTGGCGCTGGCCTGCGGCCTAGACGAAACGCCGTGCGTACCGTTACACCCTTTTCACCTTCGTCGAAAAGGGGGGCAAGAGCAGAATTTAAGAACTCGCGTTCCTGTTTAACTCTGTCTATCGCCAAAGCACCTGTTTGCTCCGGCGCATTGTGAAGAATGACGCAGGATTGTCTACTCTCAACAGTCGTAAAGCTCTGGTGTTTCTTCTTTATAGTTTTATCTAGCTTTGATGGTTCCTGGACCTCTTTGGCCTCAAGAGCGTTCGTTTCACCGGCGAAACTAATTCCGTTTTTAGAACCGAGTAAAGACGAGGAAGCCACTTCCGCAAAAATGCGTACATCTTCAGATTGCACGCAGACTTGTTGTACACAAGATGTGTGGTGGTTATGCTTCTTCGAGGGTGAGCCACTATTTACAATACTCCCATCAATACCTTCAGAGGTCTTAGCAGAAGCCGTATCAACTTGAAGCTGAGTACTTGCGAGCTTGAAACCAGTCGGTGGAAGGCATATGTTACATATCGTGCGAATGATATCGCATGAATTCTTCTGAAGCCAACGATACATCTCAGGCTTCATGAAACCACATCGAATATGTATCCACATCAAACAAATTTCACATTGAACAGCTTCAGCGGTATTGGCAACCTGTTTCGAACAAACCAGACCAGCAGCGGAGCCCGTATTCTCTTGAGGCTTCCTTGCAGTCGGTGCTGCATGATCTCCTTTTGCAGATTTTTGAGTCGTACCCATGCTCAAATCTGTTGAAAATAGAATTAAAGTTCTTGTAATAATCTTGAAATAGATTGGCTATCCACAACAATATCAAAATACCGTAAGAAGCAAACGTCCACGTTGACCTTCAAATTCAAATTCGCAATGAACTAATCCCTTGGCGTCGCGATCGTCGAGGATATCCAAATAACAATAAAAAACGCTTTGGCAGTGGTGGTTGCTTCTCCACAGCTTTCCACCAAAAGAAATTCCAGACGCTAGATCGTTAGCCACATACTGTCCTGTGCAAACTGAACTGAACTGAACTGAAAAAAAAACAGGAAAACAAACTGAACTGAACTGAATCCGTCCTTGAACGTAGCGCATTATTAGAATTTGCTGAAAATGCTTTTATCGCTTGTCAGACACATCTCTTTTCACGCCGCAAAATAGCCCAAAAACATAAGATAAATGAATCCTTGCCATCGTTGTATATTTTAAACTGTTGAAAGGACTCCCGCTTAATTGATTCACAACCGAAACTTTCTGATATTAAAATTGACCTTGGGAATTTATTTTAAAATTATTTAAAAAAATCAAACTATGCCTAAAGTTTCATATCCCTGCATTTCCATTGAATGTGGTGAGAAGGTTGTGAAAGGCATAGCTTGTGATGTGTGCCAGAGATGGGCGCATCCAAAATGCTCGGGCATTCTTGCCAAGCATTCTTGCGGGGAGATCTGATTTTCACATTCCGTGCACTTACCGAAATCAATCATCCATGCAGGAATATGTTTATCTTGTCTCCTCTTGTCAATCACCGTGGACACAATCTCAAGCTCTCACACCAAATCAGCCGGTTAAATTGTCGCAGTAATTTTTTAGCGCTTCGAATTACGCGAGTATGGAACGCACTGCCGGCAACCGTTGTAAACTCCCAATCAGTTTCAACCTTTAAACAACGCTTGAACACACATATGAAAGGGTATGTTTATTCTGCGTGACATTTTTTTCTTCTGTCTTCACACCGATTATAATGCGTTCCAAGTTTTCCACTCTTTCAGACTCACTATTTCCCGTGTCTGGAGTCGATCTCCTACCCGTACAAATGCCACAAGAATCCTGGAAAGGTCTAACACAACCCCGAAGCCTCCCTATTCTCAAGCTACCGCCTAGCGAACTCGGGAAGACGCAACTCCAAAGCGAGTGTGGCCCGCTATAAGGCCTCCCCGCATCCATACTGATTATACTGACCAATTTATTCCCTCGAACCCCACTCTGACGTTTTTTTTCTTTATCCTATTTTTTCGATCCACTGTAAACACATCCTGTGGTTATTTGAAGCTATGTGCTTATTTTACCATAAATATACTATTGAACTATTGAACTATTGAAACTTATTGTAAAAATAGTTTCATGGAATGGGTATGCTGGGAGTGTAAGAGAAACGCCAGGGAAGTATTCCTGAGGACCTCCGCTATTAGTTTAAACAATATTGTGGCAAATAATAAGAGTTCTCCGTTGTCCTACGACGAGGTCGTAAGAAAAAGAACAACCCCGTCAACAAAACCCGGCCCTGTCCGCAGTACCATCAATAGGAATAAAAAAGCAACACAGGGGGGGAAGAACCCAAAAAAGAAAACCGTCGATAACGGTAAATGTCCGGTAATAACACAGCAAGCTAACTACGTTGCTTTAGAAAGGCAAATAAATGCCTTAGCTGAGCAAGTTAGTAAGCTTGCTGCACCCCACAAAATGGCGGAAACGAGGCCATCTCGTACTCTCCTCATACTAAATAAGGAAGAGCCGCTGATTCGCGAAAGCAAATCCCGGCGCCAAATGGACCGTTCCAGGGTTCAAGATATTTTGCGCATGGCAGGGCTAATTAACTGCCAGGTAAAAAGGGTCCATCGTGTAGGCCGGTGGAACCCAACTGTAAGTAGCGCTCGTCCGATCTTGGTAGAATTTATGAACCAGCAGGACAGGGATACGCTTCTTTTAAAAAGTGCTTACCTTGGGAGAACGTTATCTCCACTACCCTTTTTTGCTCGGATGACCTAGGATGTAGCGTTGAACTAAAAATTCTACCTAACTACTTTCAAATTGTCAGTAGGCTGTAAGTAAAATACCATTTTGATGCAACCTTTAATCGAATTATTATTGTTTGCTTGTTATTAAAACCCTCCATCGAATTCTTATTGGTTGCTTGTTTTCAAAAGCTACATGATTGGTTATTTTCACAATTCCATTTCCAATATTACGCTCTGCTTCCAATTCTGCGCCACTTTATTCATAATGAGCTCTAATGATATCACTCAGCTTTTTCAGGCAACCGTTGGTGGCCGCTTGTTCGAAAGTCTGGATAAGTTGAATAGTATGCTGGACGAGTTCGCTCGGGTTTCTGGCGCCCACTATTCTGTCCGAACATCGAAAAAAAATCGAAGCGGCGATGTGACATATGTGAAATATATATGTCAACGGAAAGCATTCTTGGGAAAACCAACCCTTGGTATTCGACATCGCGTATCTACGGCAACACAATGCGAATCATTTATCAATGTGGGCCGTATGAGGCCTCGGTTCCGCATTACGAATAGCAACATGATTCATACTCATGACTTGCAAGGTGGTGCAGTTGAGTCCTGGAACTTCCGCAACCGACGCTTGACGCTTTCGGAACAAGAGATCATACGACCGATGCTGGAATGCGGAGCTTCTTCTCTCAACATAAGATATTATGTAAACAGACGTTCCCAGAAAGATTTGACTGGTTCTGATGTGATCAACCTTCGTCGACGTGCGCTGGACAAACGTAACAATCCTGGTAAGTTTGTAAGAATTACAATTTGGAGACCGTAATTTCACTGTCTATATTTTCAATCATTTTTTCAGCCTATATTCGACAAATGGAAGCTGAATACAACGCCAACGGTAAGGCACGAGTACTACTGGACGAAACTAACCGGATGACGCTTTTTGTCTTCGTTACCCAAGAAATGCTGAGTTTGTATGGCCGTTTTTCCGATTTCCTTCTCATCGATGGTACATTCCGTACAAATCGTGAGAAATATTTTTTATATCAATTAATGATAGTAGACGGTTGCAAAAAAAGTCTGCCAGTAGCAATAGGTTTTCTTTGGAGGGAAACGGCGGATGACATCCGCACGTTTCTGCTGACCTTTGTAGAATTCGTCGGTGGGTGTGACGCAGTGCGAGCTGTTATGTCTGACGGCGCTCCTGCGATAGCGAATGCCGTGGAAGAAGTATTCCCACACGCTGCTCATCTGCTTTGCCGAGTGCACATGCTTCGCAATGTCACACGTCGTAACCCCCGGACCGAAGCACTGAAGTGGGTACGTGTAGCTATAACCACTCGTCGTATATGGCGTTACGCCGTTGCCTTAATTAATATACAACGAGCAGATCCCGTATTTTACGCTTATTTTAAGGGGCAACATTGTTGCAACTCCCATAAGTGGGCGAATTCTCGACGTCCAAAGGTGGCTACGTATGGAATTGGGGACACCAATATGGTGGAGGTGATGCATAGGTATATAAAAATGAATCTCCTTAGTGGTAAGATAGCAATATGGGAGGCCATTCGTTTGTCTAAAATTAGTGCAACGTATCTTATTTGGCACCGGCAAAGCGAAATTATTTCGATAAGTCGAAGGCGTGCGCATGTTCCGAACCACTCGGAACTTGATGCATTTTGTGATCTACTCATGCCATATGCTGTCGATCTCATTTCGGATAACGTAGCTGCAGCAACAGTAAGGGTTGTAGGTTCAACGGAATTTATGGTGCTCCTTAGGGACGCGGGTTCTTGGGGTGTGTGCTGCTCCACTTGGAAGTGTTCATGCCCCTTTTTTATTGACCAAGGATTGCCTTGCAGACATGTTCTTGCAGCTGCTTCATACAGAAACTTTGAATTGTCTTCACTTCCAGTGTCCCAACGCTGGCTAAGGACTAGTAATGAAGCGTTAAAGGTTAATTTTTCTTCAGCGGACGTTCCTAGGCGTTCTAGTCGCGTTTTTTCATCAGGTTTTTCTTACGGTTTAGATGTATTACGTAAGTTTCACCGTCATTTTGAACCCCCATACTTCAATCTTCTAATTCGAAGTATGGACAACTATTTAACTACATCTAGTTCACGGAGCTTGCCTCCGTATATCTTTGATTTGGACGAGGCTCAGATGTCATTAGAAACTGCCGTGTACGACAATCTGACGATGGATACGGTATTGAATGTAGAAAATATTGCAACTAATGATAGCCACAATTCTCCAATGACCAGTAATGACGAAGATCAAACTGTAGCCGCTTATGAAGGCAGCGATACTCGCGTAATGGGCGTTTATGATGGCCGCATAAGCGGTCGTGGACGGGAAACTAGATCTCGAATTCCTATTCCGTCCACCTCTCGAATGCCACCAGTAGATCTTGACGCTTTCTTAGATCACGCGCAAATATGTGGGCAGTGCGGTTCAGATGAACCACCTGAATTCGGTGGAAAAACAATCGATTGGGAGCAATGCCCCTACTGCAACGAATGGTACCATACTTATTGTATAATTACTCCACCTTTCGAAACTGAAAAGTGGTGCTTTAATTGTATGCAAATGTTTGATTAATTGCTTCATTCGATCCCGCGTGTTGCTGATATTGGTGCCATGGCGATATATGGTGAGTGCTATCATTCGCTTATCACTGACCCACTTTTTTAACTATTTATCTGCTTTGCAGGATCAATAAACCGTGAGAACTATCCACGTGTAAGTTCTAAATATTTTTTCGTTATCATGATGACGTGTTTGGTTTTGTACCAGTCAATGGGCTGGCATTATAACCACGAAAATGTGATCCAATCTATTCAAACCGCTGATGCAAACCAGCAAACCTAATCAACTTAGCATTGATCACGCAGTCAAAACACATGAGTGTTTATATTTTTGTTTGAAGTTGAAACAACGTTTTTAGAAGAAATTGTGGCCTTAAGTTAATGCATTTCATTCGGAGTGAAAAGGTTGGGTCATAGTGTGTCGGGATATAGTGTTCACCAGTTAACATCACCAACACGCTCGCTTAAACGCGGGAACTCTAAAAGTGGTAGCCACTTAATTAAACTTTTTATCTTATTCTTTCCGCCATACGCCATCGCAATCCCCAACGAATCAATCGAGAGGAGAACCGATAAAGGTGAAAATTATCAATCGCAACTATCCATGCAACAGTGAAACCACTCAGTGATAACGTGAGTATTTTCTTTAGTGTTATTTCGTAACACCCACGAAAGATAACCCGATTTGTTTTACAGGTATTCACATTTCGGGTCACTGGCTACATCGGAATATCAATTTGAAAGTAAAACAAAACTGAGAAAACTGACAAATTTTGTTAAATAAATCTCTAAATATATGTTTCCTTTTATCGAACAGTCTTTTTATAACTGTTATTCAATAGGATTTTGTTATGTGAGAGGATAAATAAGCTTTAAAGGTGGGTACATAGTTGAAATTCGGTTACCATGCTTTGTGAGAAAGAGAGCAATGCTAGACGTGTGCCCAATATAAACATCCGAGTTTTATCTTTTAGATTTTGTTGGTCGATTAAGTACCTTAACAATCTAGGAGGATGTGATGATGGTCAGCTTTGACGTAAGCTCCTTGTTCCCAAACGTGGGCAATACTAGCGTTTCAGAATTAGCGAGGAAGTCACTCAATTCCGATATGACCTTGAAGGATCGGTGTAGCAAGTTGTGTACATAGGAACCACTTCTTTATTTAATTTCACGATAAGATTCTTTCATTTTTCCTGCGAGATTATCGTTGAATTCTTTCCAAATACACTAGTATACAAAATGATTTATCTACAGTTATAATATAACACATTCCGTTAATACGCTATATGCGTCTCAGTGGTCGTACAACGTTATCCACTTTCATGAAAATAGTTTACTTTTCCTACAAGATTCATATGCGTTGATTTGTTGTTGCTCCTACGTTTGATTTAGATATGACCTTAAATAAAAGTACAGACTACGGTATACTACCAGCGGAGAGGTCAACATGGGATTGTTCCGGCTCAATTTGATAATCCGGTGGACAGTAAGGCTAAACGTGTTGCCAACCCTTGAGGTCAACATGGGAATGTTCCGGCTCGGTTTGAAAACCCGGTGGACGGTAAGGCTAAACGTGTTGCCAAACCTTGAGGTCAACATGTGCTTTAGAATTAGCGAGGTAGTCACTGAACTCCGATATGACCTTGAAAGATCGTACAAGATAGATAGGCATATCTATCGAAAGATAGATAGATTCATAGATAGATAGATAGATAGATAGATAGACAGATAGATAGACAGATAGATAGATAGATAGATAATTAGATAGATAGAGAGATAGATAGATAGATAGATAGATAGATAGATAGATAGATAGATAGATAGATAGATAGATAGATAGATAGATAGATAGATAGATTAATTCTGAAGTTTGCTAACTACTGAATATACGTTTGCGAATATGAGACGCATTTTTCTCCTCTTGTTCTATGTAATCGAATTTGTCTCGTTGCATGGAATGACCTGCATTCCACATAGACTGTCTGCATTTCTCTACCCCAGAGTAGCTGCAAGTCTGGGTTACACATCACGCTGCCTATGCACTGTACAATTGTCTGACCTACTTGACATTTCAACGCATTCATGTAACGTTTTAATTATGATACAGATTTGTAAACCAGTGTCAATATACCGTCACCGATTTAAGGCTGATATTCTGTGTGGTGAAATTATTACATACACTGTTTTACATATAATGACATCTCATTATCTCCTCTTGTTCTATGTAATCGAATTTGTCTCGTTGCATGGAATGACCTGCATTCCACATAGACTGTCTGCATTTCTCTACCCCAGAGTAGCTACAAGTCTGGGTTACACATCACGCTGCCTATGCACTGTACAATTGTCTGACCTACTTGACAGTTCAACGCATTCATGTAACGTTTTAATTATGATACAGATTTGTAAACCAGTGTCAATATGCCGTCACCGATTTAAGGCTGATATTCTGTGTGGTGAAATTATTACATACACTGTTTTACATATAATGACATCTCATTATCTCCTCCTGTTCTATGTAATCGAATTTGTCTCGTTGCATGGAATGACCTGCATTCCACATAGACTGTCTGCATTTCTCTACCCCAGAGTAGCTACAAGTCTGGGTTACACATCACGCTGCCTATGCACTGTACAATTGTCTGACCTACTTGACATTTCAACGCATTCATGTAACGTTTTAATTATGATACAGATTTGTAAACCAGTGTCAATATGCCGTCACCGATTTAAGGCTGATATTCTGTGTGGTGAAATTATTACATACACTGTTTTACATATAATGACATCTCATTATCTCCTCCTGTTCTATGTAATCGAATTTGTCTCGTTGCATGGAATGACCTGCATTCCACATAGACTGTCTGCATTTCTCTACCCCAGAGTAGCTACAAGTCTGGGTTACACATCACGCTGCCTATGCACTGTACAATTGTCTGACCCACTTGACATGTCAACGCATTCATGTAACGTTTTAATTATGATACAGATTTGTAAACCAGTGTCAATATGCCGTCACCGATTTAAGGCTGATATTCTGTGTGGTGAAATAATTACATACACTGTAATCTCTCAGCCTGAGACTGTCTTTTGATTCAAGCGAGTGAGGGGGTGACGCTATCGCGCAAACTCGCAATCTTATTGGACGAAAGTGCGCACCTTGTACAGGCTAGCAGACTACAGGGGGCAAATGAAACTAAAGGCATGTAGTGAGAGGGGAGCTACGTGGAAATTATTTGTCTATCTCACAGAGCATGAGTGGTTAGTCAACGTACAATGTCATGAAGAAATATTTATGAGTCACAAGCTAAATGATAGTTCGAAAAGCTCACTAAATTCCATGCAGCTTCACTAATTGAACGTTAACCATGATGCACAATCAGCTAAGAGAGCAACATTTCACTCGTCCCAACACAACACAATTTTATCGCATTTGATTGCACTATAAAACATGGCCATGTCCAATTTACTGCCTTAGGTTAAAAAAGCCAATGAATGTGAAATAAAATATCTATCTATCTATCTATCTATCTATCTATCTATCTATCTATCTATCTATCTATCTATCTATCTATCTATCTATCTATCTATCTATCTATCTATCTATCTATCTATCTATCTATTTATCTATCTATCTATCTATCTATCTATCAATCTATTCCTCTCTCTCTATCTATCTATATCT
>JACCGJ010006984.1:0-15101 GCA_013407085.1 Atriophallophorus winterbourni | reverse complement strand
ATGCACCAAGAAATATTCTCAATCACTGAACCATTGCTGCAGTAGATTTTGCCAATGAAGAAATCAGATTATAAATAAATTCCAGTGTTTCATGATCGGTTACTATAGTGAATTCATGACCAAATAAATATTTGTGTAAACGCATAAACGCGTTTCTCGAGAGAGTGAAATGCTTGCGTCCTTGCTCATGGACTGCCTTTCGGTAGTCGATGGTTAAAGAGAAAAGGGAAACGACAGGGATGGTTCTGGTTGCGAAATTACAGCCGTAGTATGGTATGGTATGAAAACACAAGCCTGATCCACACAAACTGCCGCACAGTCAGAGACTGCACATGGGCCAAGATACTGTCAGGTTGCCCAGGCCTAAACAGATATGAGGAAGAAAAAAGAACAGAAAATGGTAGTGAGACTCCAGTCTGTTTCAGAATGCAGCTCACGACATCTGTCCAATCAATTTAGCACGGTGTTAGCCGCACAGCACAAAGTACTGCACGATTGCACATCCGTGGTGGTCTGTGTCTGGCTATAGGTGTGCAGTCTTTAATCTATCGACGCTGACTGCGTCCGGGTCGCCGTTTCGCACAACGCCGATGTACTCGGCGGCTCGAGATAAAAGTTTGTAGTGTTTTTCTTAAGTTGATTTTCACTCTTTCCATTGATGTCGGTTCATTGCCATCGTTGCCAATGTGTCGATCCATACACTGCTTCCAGGCAAGCGTGCCCTTGACTAAACCAGAAATTAGCCTATTCAAGCCCTGCCAAATTAGCGGCTGACCACAAGCCACTTTTATCCACTCCGTACCAGCTGACGCATAAAGCGCTCGGCATTCTAACCGTTCAGGTTTCCTGCGCAGGAAGAATCCCAACCAGTGAAAATGACGTCGGACAATGGCTATCTGAAGGCTAGTACCGTTGCTTCCTGAGACGGTGCGCCTGGCCTCAGAGTTGCAAACCTGGTTTTGCCACCGAACGTGAGCAATACTTCGCTAAACACGTTAGTCGAATACCTCCATCCTCCTAACGTCTTCTGCGAAAACTGTCCAATATTCACTCCTGTAAAGCAATACTGTCCTTACCGGGTTGGAATATATCCTTTCCTTCAAACTCAAGCTTAAATCACGTCTCTTCCAGAGGCACTTGAGTTAGGGTGCACGGATGTGCAATCGTGCAGCATTTCTGTGCTGTGCGGCTAACATCGTGCTAAATTGATTGGCCAACGGTAGTGAGCTGCATGCGAGTACACGCTGGAGTCTCACTACCATTTCTATTTCTATTTTGTATTCATATCTGTCTAGGCCTGGGGCAACCTGACAGTATCTTAGCCCACGTGCAGTCTCTGGCTGTGCGGCACTTTGCCTAGATCAGGCTCGTGATTTATACCATAACATACTTAAGTGATTATATTATTATATTATATTGCACAATCTGATACAGATATAGTGCCGTTCAACATAAACAATGAGATGTACAAAGCGAGAAGGGGGGTACAAAGCGTTGTCATCGGCATCGTGAACGTAGGCATGATACTACCCGGTTGCCTACACCGAAGTAGGGGAGATTTCGTTTAGGGGGTCCCACCCCGAGCCTTTACCCACAAGGCAGTGGAGCGAGAGAGGTTCGCACCTATCGGTGGCCGGTGACCGACGAAGCGGTTCATACGCCCTTTTCTGGGAATTTCCAGTTCGGAGCCCGATAACCCCGTTGATAGTTTGGTGACTTTAGTTTTTGCCTGTGCACCATACAATGTCCTTGGATAGGACAAGGGGCAGTGACTTTTGGAGCGGCGAGTCACATCCGCCGCGTCGTGATGTCATCATTGGATTTTTGTGGCTTTTTATAGGGAGAACGCTTGCCAGGCGAAAACCCACCACACCCTCAGACACCACCGCCGAACCTTTCGCTGAGCTCGGAGAACCCAGCCCACCCAGCTGGCACCACGTGGAGGTATTTCGGCAGCCAGCCAATACTTAAGTTTGGTGAATGCCAGACTGGCCTCTGCAATTCTGGACGTGATTTCATTCTCTATCCCACCTCCAGCAATCACATGACATGATATGACAAATGAAAACAGAACGAGCAATGAGATTCCAGCATATTTTCGCATGCAATACACTACTGGTGGTTTATCAAATTTAGCACGGTGTTAGCTGTACGACGCAGAAGTACTGTACGATTACTCAGGCGTGCCATCCGTCCGTCGATATACCTGACATTAATCGTGAACTGCCCGAGGTTATCTAGGTGACAATTCTTATTTTGCTGTCATCATCGATATACGCGAAGGTGAAGGGCAAACTCACATGACTTGATACATGAAGCGCTGGAATGTTTGAGCATCGTTTCTGAGACCAAACGACATACAAATAAACTCGTAGAGACCGAATTGTGTTTTGACAGCGACCTTCGGAATTCCAGCCTTTGCTACGTGTGTCTGGTGGTACGGGCGAACAAGGTCGATTTTAGAAAAAATAATTTTGCCGCTAGCGCTCAGGTCGGGATATAAAGTATGGAATGCATGTCACGAACTGTGAAATTATTGAGACTTGTGTAATCGCCGTATGGTCTCCATTCACTAGATTTCTTAAAAAAAATATATGTACGTGCGATGGCCATGGTCTGTTAGAAAGACGAATAATGGACATTCATCGTCGCAGACGCTTGTCAGCCGATCATCGGAGCTGATCCCTTGACCCAGTTTGGATCAGTTGTCGACGTGCAGCACAAACAACAGTTGGACAGCACAGGCGATAGGTTGGCAGATTGCCGGATAGTCTTGTAACAGTTTTGCATACTTGTCACCAGGTAAAGCGAGCTTAAGTCTGATCGAATTGATAGGAGTCGTTCTTCTTTTAACGCACATTGCTTATGTGCACCATGCGTTCGGGCATCTCTTGCTTGGGTGGAGAGCTTGATGATGTTCTGAGAGATCCAGTCTCGCCGGTGGCGAGAAAGGGTGTCTAGGATTTTCAATGCTGCAGTCTGGGTAGCGGTCTTAATTATGGACCACAGTTGTTCAACTGGGGGATTAATCCCATCCAACTGCTCGACAATATCATCAATGCGCTTCTTACGTTGGTCCGGGTTTTTTTAATGCTGCCAAGTGTAAACGCTTCCTAGGAGTTTTCCTTTTTGTGGTTTAGCAGGCGAAGTCGGATCTTTGTGCGAACGAATTTGACCAGTGACTGCTGCGTTCCCTATTTCGGCCCCATGATTGGACCTACAGTTCAGCACTGAGGACATACAGCGCGCGCGAATTAGGATATAATCGACCTGATTGGACGTTCTGCCATCATTCGAGTACTATGTTAGCAAGTGTTTTCTATAGTACTGGAATTTAGTTTTGAAAGCACATTAGTGATTGACGGCCGCAAAGTAAATTAATCGATCGCCGTTCTCGCAGCGCTGCCCTAGGCCATATCCTGTCGATTATTTTTGTACCAGTATTTGCTGATCCAGTACGTTCATTCCAATCGCCGGCCACAACCAATATGTTGTTTCCAGTTACTTTATCCACGACGAATTGAAACTGGTTATAAAAGTCGTCTTTTGTATTTTTGGTCGGCGGATAACGTTGGGGCATACACCGAAAATATAGTAATGTTGAAAGGATGCCCACTCAGCTGGACCAATGCGATTCTCGGGGGTACACGCGTCCATGACATGAGCACTTGTGTTGCATTATTACTGAGAGCTATCGCTACTCCATGCTGACCAGATCCATTTTCGGGCCCACTATAAAGAAACCAATATGTACGATCGATTCCAGGGACCTTAATCGGTTTGTGATCCCTGTCCATATAAGCGAACCTCAGAAAGACAAGCAACGTCTACTCGGTAGTCTAATATGATGGCTCGTCTACCAACATTCAGCACTGTCATTACATTCCAGCATCCCAGATAAAAATCATTATGAATATTTAATACCCCAGCTTGTTTACTTTTCACCCTAGCCGCGGGGAGGGCCTAGGGTGCGTCGCATCTCGGGAACGCCATAGCAGAGAGCGGAGAGATACTTTGCGACATCTTCATGAAGTTCTATGCGATAATATGCAAGTGATGTCTCCAGCACCACTTAGCGTTTGCTCGAGTACACCTCTCTAGCCTTTGCACAACCAAGTGCAACATAGAAAGCAGCAGGTCGTTGACAGATAAAAAAATGCGCTGTGTGCCAGTTATCCGTCTACGGGACTTCGCTCCGGATTTTCTCCCAGAGCCTTTCCCGCGCTCGGATAACCCACAAGGCGGTGGGGGTTTGGAGTTAGGGTTTTCCTCTTAGTTTGCTATCGTGATATGAAAGCACAAGCCTGATCCAGGCAAAGTGCCGCACAGTCACAGACTGCACTCTTAGTTTGACTGCCAGTAACTGACGACTTCCGTCTACCCGCAGCAAACTGGATTTTAGGCGCCAGTCCCCCGCCTTTGCCTCTTCTCCATTATGTAAGAGTAGTTCATCTGGGCTTGTGGATGCCACTATGCAGGCCAGGAGTTTGTCTTGTTGTCAGAGGCCATTTGAGACGCACGTCACACGGGAGCATATTATAGATAGTATGGGGCTCATTCCTACTATCATCCCAGCTGTGACAATTTTGGAATCAGGTGCTCAGTCTTGTGCTTAGCACAAAGAAGTCATTCATTCCGATACCGCTTAACCCATTCGTGCACCTCTGATTTGCTTCTTACCCGGGTGATTGGACGAAATCCATCAGCGAAGACATTGGTTTGGTGACAGTATTCCTGGAGTTGTAGAAGATCATTAGACCGTGTTGACCCTGATTTTCGTTTTCATAAACTTGCTTTCTGTGGCTAACCTTCTGTCTTGGGTTATGTGCTTCCTCTGTGTGCCTCTGTGTGAGTATGCATAACTGTTAATGAGATAGTATCCAAGTATGGTCTGCTACAAGGCTATATTCTTCGTCTCCGTCTGTCCATTATTTTCATCAATGACATCGGTCAGATCATAGGATAGCGTCCCTCCTATTTTCTGACGATATTAAAATTTTGCGATCACTCAAGCGCCGATTGAACCACGTGCTCTACAAAATAACTTAGATAGTTAGTACCGCTGGTCACCAAGACATCATCTTCCATTTAACACACCAAATGCACCGTTCTCACCATCTGCAAATTTTACCCTATCATTTGCCGTTTGGGTGCCATAGTATAGTATGAAAGCACAAGCCTGATCCAGGCAAAGTGCCGCACAGTCAGAGACTGTACGTGGGCTAAGATACTGTCAGGTTGCCCAGGCCTAGACAGATATGAGGGGGGAATAGAAATAGAAATGGTAGTGAGACTACAGCGTATTTCAGCATGCAGCTCACGACCGTTGGCCAATCAATTTAGCACGATGTTAGCCGTACAGCACAGAAATGCTGCACGATTGCACATCCGTTCGGCCAATAAAAGTTGTACCAAAAACTCGAGGTTTTTGTTAGTGCACGCGAAAATGCTGAGGGTACCACAAGATTGATTGAAAAAATCTGTTGATTTACCATTTCGAAAGGTGGTCGATAATGATCGTCCTGTAAGCTCCACCAGCGTTTTGCGCAAAGTTTAGAGAGACGTATTTTGGATCAGTTGTGTAGTGTTCACTATTGAGCGTTGCTCAACATTGCTTTCTTGAAGATGGGTAGAATCTTTCAGATCCCATGTGCTTTTTAAATGGAATATCTAAGAGGTATTGTGTTGAATTAGCCATGTTTTTCTGACTGGTGGGTTGAAAACAACGCATCGATGAATAGAATGCAACGACTGTCTCTGTTACATCATCTGCTTTCCATCATAATGCATTGTTATACGCATTTGCATATATTGCATGGCTGCTTTCTTTTTGCGCGTTTCTTTATCTGTTTTTCTTGCCTAATTGTTGTTCCTCTTCCTACTTATCTGTATGCTGGATACGCTTATGAAATCGCAATCCTGATCCATGTAAAATGTCGCAACTCATTAACTGCACATGAGATGATATACTATCAGGCTGCCCAGGGCAAAGACAGGTGTAAGAAATTAAACCTAATATGATCTTGAGACTCCGGCGTGTTTCCACATTACGTTTACTCCATGCTGGTGCTCTATTATGATGATGATCAAGATTTATTGCGGGTTACATTTTCCGTGCGTCACATCCTAACTCTCAACTATTTCACTGTCAAATATTGCTTCATTGCTTCGTTTTTGTGTTTCTTTACAATCACTCGAAGAAAAATCGTCCTATAATTTTTAGGAATTCAATCAATGTGATGCAACCTGTTCAAATCTTGGTGGTCTGCGTCGCTTATCTGCTTTCATTCATTACTACTTGCCTTCTATGTTCACGTTGCACGAGAAACAAAAAATACCGATCAAACGTGAAACACTCGCAGCTTCAGTGCAAACAAGCTCACGACATTAAGAGTCCAGACAATCCGTTTTTGCCATCTTCTTTGTGTATTGAGTTGCAAAATTCCCTTGGAGATCCACATTCGGTTAGAGGGATCGGGAATTCGCAAATTCCGGATGTAATGAATGTTTTATTAATGTGAGTTTACGCAATTTTTCTTTCTCGTATCGGTCTGGTGTAGCTCGTATTGCACGAATGTGCAATCGTGCAGTGCTAAATTGATTTGACATCGGTAGTGAGCTGCATGCGTAAACACGTCTGTATCTCACTATCACTTTTATTTCTATTTTGTTTCTCATATCTCTCTAGACCTGGTCAACCTGACAGTATATTGGCCCACATGCAGTCTATGACTGTGCGGAACTTTGTCTGGATCAGGCTTATGCTTTCATACATGTATAAATAAGTACATATGGTCGGGGATCATCCCACAATTTTCTAGGTTATCGCAGTTATTTATGGTAATTTTGTTGGTACTAAAATAACGCCCGATTATGAGCGGCAATCGAGGTTCATCACATTTTCTCAATCGGGAAGCTGTGACATCGATTGAACAGTGCCAAATCGGTTTACCAACGGCATGGAGATGCATACGGAAACGGGATGGTGTCTCACGGCCATTTTCCGTTTATCGTATCTGCCTAAGCCTAGGAAACCTAACGGTATCTTAGCACACGCGGCACTTTGTCTTGTGGTTTCATGCATTGTATTAATATCGCGAAACTCATGAGAAGGGTGCACATGGTTGGAATGTGTTCTTACCTCAGTGAAGTTCGTCTTCCGAGTTCGGTTCCGGCATTATATTGACTCGTTACACTTGAGGAAGTTTCTCAAAATCTTGCCCATCATCACATCAGGAACAGAATTACGTCGATCTCAAGTGTCGAGTACCTAACTACCGTAAGTATTTTAAATGTACGCTTACCGAATAGATTGGTGAAAAACCGTGTCATAACGGATTTAGACTTTAAATCTGAAGTGCGATACTGGCACCATTATATTGGTCAACGTTTATGCATCTAGACTCTCTCTGCGACGCCTGCTGAAAAAGACGCTTTTTATTACAGCCTCAAAAAACGGGAACACTAAGAAGCCGTGTAGTGGTATTGGGTGATTTCAATGCCAGAGTTGGTGCTGATTAACGAGTCTTGGCAAAACTGTCTTGAAAAGTTCGTAGTAGGTAGAGCCAATGAAAATGAACAACGACTTTTAGAACTGTGCACAGAGTTCAGTCTTTGTGTCAGTAACACTTTCTTTCAAACAAAACCACAACACAAATTCTCTTGGAAACATCCTCGCCCCAGCATCCTCAGTACTGGCAGGTGGAGTGTGTCCCACAAGAGATGTGAGACACGAAGATCATCACGCTATTTAAGAACAAGGGTGATAGAGTCAACTGCAACAATTACAGAGGAATCTCCCTTCTGAATGTTGTAGGCAAATTGTTTGTTAGATTCATACAGATCCGGCTACGCGTTTTATCTGATAGAATTTACTCCGAATCTCAACATGTCTTCCGCAGGGGAAGATCAACCGTTGACATGATCTCCTCAGTCAACTTCAAGAAAAGTGTCGGGAACAGCTTATGTCATTATACGATGTTTTTATTGATTTAGTGAAGGCGTTTGACTACGTCAACAGGAGGGTCTTTTCAAAATGCTTGATCTTATAGGCTGCCCCCCAAGACTGATCAGACGTGTTATTTCGTTCCACTCTGGCATGAAGGACTCAGTCCATTGTAATGCTTTCAGTTCAGAGGCCTTTGAAATTCGCCGAGTCGTCAAACAAGGGTGTGGTCTTACTTCAACGCTGTTCGGTATTTTATTTTCTCTGTTTCTGAAGCACGCTTTTAGGACGAGTATAGAAGGTATTTACCTATGCACGCGAAATCATCGCAAGCTTATCAATGTTAACCGTTTGGGAGCACAAGCCAAGTTGATGAATGTACTAATCTGTGACCAGCTGTTTGCCGACGATGTGGATATTATTGCTCACTCCTAAGAACACTTCCGGTCTCTAATGGACTGTTTTTCTTCGGCCAGCAATGAAATATGATCGTGTTCTGAATAATCTACACTATGGTGAGTTGAAATCAGGACGTCGAACATTGAGCAGACTTCACTTGCGATACAAAGACGTTTGTAAAAGAGATATGAAAACTCTTACCATTGACCGGGCGAGTTGGGAAGAACTTGCTCTTGACCGCTCACATTGGAGGCATTGTGTAAAGCATCGTCTGCAAGCTGGGGAGGAGCAAATACAGATCTTGACTGCTGAACACAGATCACGCCGCAGGCGTGCAACTGACGCCCTACAACCGATGTCTGACTATCGTTGCAAGCGCTGCGGGAGAGATTGTTTCTCCCGAATCGGACTGATTAGTCATTCAAAAAGCTGTAGAACATAAATATTCATGCGATTGTGATGTACATCCATGGTCGACATCGACCGAAGGAGGCCAGCAACAACAGATGACGGAAAGCTACATGAGACCTGTCTTACTGATATCCTCGTATTCATTCTCATTGTTTGATTGTGGTTCGCGTGTCGGCGGTGTATAAGCCCAGTTTGCGAGCAATCGGACCTTTTGAATGATATGTATGAAATCACAAGCCAGGAAGTGTCGCACCTTCAGAAACTGCTCATGGGCTAAGCTAATGTCAGTTTTCCTAGGTCAAGACAAACAAATTGAAAAAATGACAGTGAGACTCCAGCTCAGTAGCATCGGTAAATCAATTAAGCATAGCGTTACCTCCCAGCTTTAACCTTATAGATACAGCTGGTTCCAAAGGTTGTCATAGCCAGGGGTGGCAATGAGGATAAGCTCCCATTGTCTATAAAGTGCTCCCATATGGCGCGCGTCTCAAATAGCCTCTGACAACCAAGCTCAGCTTCTGGCCTGCACGAGTGGCTCCCCGAGCCTGGCGGAACTGCTTCTATCAACATGAGAAGGGGCGAGGGCCAGTGACTGGCAGCTGAAAACCATTTTGCTTCGGCAGATGGAGCTCGTTAGTCTGGGAGGGCATTTCATCTAAGGAAAGGAAAACCCTGATTTTAAACCTCCGCTGTCTTGCGGGATACCCGATCTAGGGAAAGGCTTCGGGAGAAATCTCTGAGGAAAAATCTGGAGCAGTCTCGTAGATGGTTAGTTAGTGCACACCACCTCTTTTTGGCAACCCCCCACTGCCTTGCACGTCGCACTTCGTTATGCAAAGGCTAGAGAAGCTGACTCGAACAAACGCTGAGTGGTGCTGGGGACGCTGCTTTGTACCCAAATTCCCAAGACTCTTTATTGAAGCCGACTCATCCTCCAGGAGGAGATAGTCGCACAAAAGTAAAAGTATGTTCATACAGCTAGTCAAGTTCTATCCCATTTTTGTGTAGCCATAATTCTGTCTCGATTGTGTGGCAATGAAACATCTATACCTGCCGTTGTAATACTGTGTTTAAGCTTGATGATCATTTTGGTGGATCCGTTTTCGCAGGATGATTGCTCAACCTTGTTAAGTTGTTGATCTGCTCGTGTTAGCCGAGCAATCGTTCTTGCTTGTAACACTTGTAAACTTTCAAATGGTTGCAGACATGAAAGCAATTCTCACCGAAATTGCGAACTTCCTCCCGTTCCGAATGGCACAGAAGGCATCAAGGTACGTGCTCGATTTGTTTATTATGTAACATTGGATCGATCACACGACATGACGCAATACTTTTTGCTGTGTAGCTAACGTCGTTCTCAATTAATTTGCCACCGGTGACGAGTTGCATTCGGAAACTCGCTGGAGTTTCACCGTCATTTTCATTTTCATAGGTGCCCAGGCCTGGGCAACCTGACAGTGTTTTATTCAATGCACACTCAGACTGTGTGGCACTTAGCCTTAATCCAGACTTGTGATTTCATGCATACACCCTTATTAGAGCATAAATGTGCTTTCAATAAAGTCTAGCTTTACAATCACTTCTCTCTCTCGCACGCTGAGAATCAACCGAACGCCTGCTGTGCTGATCATCCTGGAATTTTTAAACGTAATTCAAAAGTGGCGATGCGTTCTCACAACCCTTGATTGGTTCCATCGAGTAGCTTAAATCGGTGTCCTTTCACTTAATCGCCAGACACTTAACCCCCGACACTTAATCCCCAAAATTTAAGATAAGAAGATATTTAAATGTGTGCAGTGTCTCTTGAATATGGTACAAGTAGCAAAAGTCGAAGAACATTAATTTACATGGGAAACGAGTTTGGGTTCGAGAAACAATCAAATAATGGCAATATTAATTGGAGATGATTAGATGCCTATCAGCGTTGGCTTTTGTGACGTTGAATGATGTAGTCGACACATTTGAAATTTTAGCCGAATCTATGCCTCAACGTGAGAGGATGAATGAACTGTTATCTTATGTTTGACAATAATCTAACAATATATTGATATTTTTTACCATCCGACCCGATGTACATTTTTGTGGGTCTTGTAAAGCATAGCTTTTTACCTGCATATAATCTATGAATAAATCTATGAATACCATTGTTCGAGGTGGACGAATTAGAGGTAGAAGAGAAAACTTTGCACCAGCTATATTTCCAGCTGGCATGATGTATTACAGTCACTCTTTTCTTGCCAACATCCCACAATGTGGACATTTCTTAACGGTTTGCGAAAGGATTGCCCACAGCATACGGCCTCTGTTCTTCAAGCAAGTTCATATCAAACAGAAGAAGAAGTATGCTAAGATATGCGCCAGACATCTCGAGCAATTCAGCGGGTTAAATGTCGTGGGATTAAGTGTCAGTAAATCCTCAAATCCCGTCACCACGTGCTAGTTTCCATCATTCATTTGACTATTTTGATTTCCGTTTGTACGTATGCTCGTTATCTTTATATGGTGTCCATGTGTCGCTGCATCGTATCAATGTGCTGCTGACGGCAGTATTCACGTGCTGTGCGGCTAACACCGTGCTAATTTGATTGGCCACTGGTAGTGAGCTGCATGCTGAAACACGATGGAGTCTCACTACCATTTCTATTTTTATTTTCCCTCATTTCTGTCTAGGCCTGAGCAACCTGACAGTATCTTAGCCCACGTGCAGTCTCTGACTGTGCGGCACTTTGCCTGGATCAGGCTTGTGATTTCATACTATACCCCACCTGATGAGTTCAAACAGCACGCAACCGGTCGTGGAATGTGTGTATACTAGAAATGTATGCAAATGGGAATTTTCTTCAAATGGAGTTATTTATTCGAATTTTTACCGCGTATTTTCGACAACTATGTGCTTATAGACCGTATCTATTCTTCCATACTTCAGACTAACCTCCATGGCGCTTACTCCATCTCAGATGATCCTCATTTTGAATTGGATGGATTGTATGCCAGTGTTGGCCATGGCTGCACAGAGCTTCGTCATTCCGGCTTTATTGACTTGCCAACATCGGTGTCCACAGGCAAGTTATCAAACAAATGCCTCACGATAACATGGTTTGCTATTCAACCGACGCTACTCAACTTACTTGTCGTTTTAGCTGATCAATGTAAAATGATGCAGCTGCATGTCTACTCCCCCACGAAGGCACACCATCTAATCTTATCGGCTCTTTGTTTAGTACAGGGCTTAACGTGAACTTTCTATTGCTTTGAAAACCTTCCCGTTAATTCGTATGTTAAATCGCCCTCGCTATTTTTCCATCACAACTCTTCGGTACAAGCCAGCATCCATCGCAGCTTCAACATCACGTGTTCTCCACGGTTTCATTCTTACCCTACTTACCCCTTTTGCGTCGATTTTTCCCTGTGCGGTTTTTTAATTGTGTCACACCCCACAGCTGACCGCTAACTTCATTTGTTGCATTCGCGATAAGGATCGGCATGTGATGTAATGTAGCGAACGTCATTTTGACAGCAAGTTGTGGTTGAAGTAGAATCCATGGTTCTTGTTGTAGGCGACATACTACCCGGTTGCCAAGGCCGAAGTAGGGGGTTAGCTTAGGGGACCCCACCCGGAGCCTTTGACTCAAAAGTCTTCCCGCAAGGCGGCAGGGTTTTTTCCTCAGGGTTCACTCCCGAAGCCTTTCCCGCAATCGGGTATGCCGCAAGGCAGCGGAGTTTTGGAATCAGGGTTTTCCTTCCCTTAGATGGACTGCCCTCCCAGGCTAACGAGCTCCATCTGCCCGGAGCAAACTGGTTTTGAGGCGCCAGTCACCCGCCTTCGCCCTTTCTCCTGTCAGTAAAAGCAGTTCCGCCACGTGCCGGCCAGGAGCTGGGCTTTGGTTGTCAGAGGCTGTTTGAGACGCACGCCTTATGGGAGCATTTTATAGACAGTGGGAGCTCATCCCCACTGCCACCCACGGCTGTGACAACCTTCGCGATGTAATATTCCAAACAAACGTGTGAGTTTCAGAATGATTGAGAAGAGGAGAGCTGCCTTGATTTAAGCTTCATTCATCAGAAGAGCTAAAATAGAGCTAATAGTTAGTATAGATAGTTAGAATAGAATGCGAATTACAATAATGCAAGCATATAAGAATACACAACATTTTCCTCGGCTGTTTTGATTTGGTTATACATGTGACGAATTCATGCGTCTCGATTTCGAAGTTCGTACGGACGAGTTCTTTGCTGTTTTGTTTGTTTACAGTCCATGAATCTGCTGTATCACTGATTGGTTGGCAGTCAACGGGAACTGACTCAGGGACGTGATTGGGTAATGTTGGTTCGGATGTTTGTGGTGTAGGAGGGGGATTTGACAGGATTTTCGTATCTGATCGACGTCCTACTGAGGCAAGAGTACGAAGTGAAACGATGTCTTCTCTTCCATTATAAAATCGCACATGAGCATACTGGGGGTTACATTCAAGCAGCTCAACTACGTTGACTAATGGCTCATAGTTTGAGTTTCTAACATTTCTTCGCATCAGAATTGGACCGGGTGTAGTCAACCATGAGGGAAGCGACAAACCATTGCTTGATTTTCTACTATGGAAAAACATGCGTTCATGCGGAGTGGTGTTAGTGGCCGTACACAGCAGTGATCTAATGGAATGTAATGCGTCTAGTAGAACAGATTCCCAGTGTGTAACATCCAGATTCCTGAAGCGCAATGCTAGCATAACAGACTTCCAGTGAGTACCATTAAGTCGTTCTACTTGGCTGTTGCCTTGGGGATTATATGGTGTAGTCCTGCTTGTAGCTTGTTTGCACGGAGGAACTCTCGAACAGCTTGTGACGTAAATGAGGAACCACGGTCAGTATGAACGATAGAGGCATACCAAAAAGCATGAATAATTCACGAAGACATTCGTAACAGTGGAAGAAGCCATATCAGGACACGCAACTCGACAAAATGTATTCTCTCATTGCACTGCGACTGATCTTTAACCTGGTGCGATGGGTTGTGTACCCCCAAGACCCATTGATGTGTACTGAGTGATGCCCTTTGGACACCAACAGAGCAACCCATGCCAAGAAGGTAGACGCTTATCTGCTGTTGTTGCTTCATGTTGCTTAGCACTTTATGCTCCATGTTGATGGCTGTTCCACTTAAACCATTTCCCCGATGTGTTTCACGCTACAGCTTCCAACAGAAACGGTTCTATGGATTCTTCACACGCCCCTTACTACTCCAGTGTGGCCAGCGTCCTTTCACCTCCTGACGATGAAGAGCGTCCATTTATCGGCGACACTTCGTTCAAGCCTCATCAACCCATGCGGGCAGCCCAGGTCAGTGTTGTGATGTTTTCAGCAATCTGTCAATCGCTGTATGTATATATGTATGTATGAAAGCACAAGCCTGATCCAGGCAAAGTGCCGCACGGTCGGATACTGTCAGGTTGCCCAGACCTAGACAGATATGAGCCATAGCTTCTAACCGGTATCTGCTGCTTCCCGTGTTATTATCCGTAGAAGCGGAATGGAGTGTCCTCTCCATTGGTGCGTTGAGATGTACGACAGGGCAGTTCAATATGGAGAACTAGCTGTTACACACACGCGCACAATCGCTGTATCCTTGACATTGAAGCATGTTTCTCTCTCCCGCAGCTCGCCAATATTTATGCCCACGTTAAACCACGCTCCAATCGTGCGTCAACTTCGCCCAATGACAGAATTAGTGCGTCAACGTCAAATGAACTTCAGCGTGTCGCCGATGGTCCGGCCGAAGGTATGTTTGCTCTCTGTTTTCTATCGAGTGAAACGCCTGGTCTATTATGCTCGTATTTGTCTTTGGAATTCGCACTTCCTCGCGTGATTTCAGCGGTTTGATGTTCTTTCATGCTCTTGATGTTATTTTCAAAGAAGGCATCAGGTAGAACTATTCCCAGAAGAACTAAAAACAATTTCAGTCAACCTCTCGGACGATAGTTCGGCATTATACATCGCACTGGTGTTGCTGGTTGTTGAGCTTTTGTCCAAGCCCGATGACTAACCCTTGGAAATCGCTGTCCCTACTACTTTACTTCGTGTGACTATCTCCTCCTGGAGGATGAGTTGGCTTCAATGAAGGGTCTTGGGAATTTGGGTACAAAGCGGCGTCCCCAGCACCACTCGGCGTTTGTTCGAGTCAGCTTCTCTAGCCTTTGCACACCCAAGTGCGACCTGCAAGGCAGCAGGGAGTTGCCAGAAAGAGGTGGTGTGCACCAACTAACCGTCTACCAGACTCTGTTCCAGGTTTTTCCACAGGGTTTTCTCCCGAAGCCTTTCCCGCGATCGGGTATCCCACAAAGCAGCAGAGGTT
>JACCGJ010006983.1:0-27709 GCA_013407085.1 Atriophallophorus winterbourni | reverse complement strand
CCCGGTACAGAAATTTGCCTTTCACAGAACGAATGTTAAAACTGAACCTACAAGATTTTACCCAACGACGGATACGTACTGACCTCCTGTTGACATTCAATATCTTGCATACTGAAAACCATCCCCTTAAACACTTGCTAAATCCCAATGGCCTTACTCGAACACTAACACATTCAAAGGCTTTAAGCATTCCGCATTCTCGATGGGATATTCGTCGTAATTTTTTCTCGGTAAGAATTTGTTTCACTTGGAACTATTTGCCTGAAGAAATCACACGATCAGAATCTGTTGAGGTTTTCGCTTCCAAACTCGATGAGTTTATGACGAACCATGCGGTATGTGACTGTCCCTATTAATTTTTGAGATATTTTATATATATTTTCATATATTCCATATACTTGTCATCCTATGGTTATTGTTAAGCTTACTGCTTTTTCTACCATAAAATTTTCTGAGTTCTGATTTTTTCTCCAGAACCGGCACATTTGAGTAGCGTCATATACCCGACCAGTCGAGAAGGAGCCAGCAACTTCTGTTGTGGTCATCCAACCGATCTGATCTCCTTGTCATGTCTTCCCATCAGATACAGTGTAAGCTAACACCGGTTAAATCTGACGGGTATTGTTGTTCAAAAGTGTTTGGAGAGTTTGTTCATTATGATTTGCGACTACTCATCAGTACCAAGTCCTTCTAAATATGCACAAAGTTTATCACAACGATCCACATTGGAAGCACTGGACTCGAGTTTCGCTAATATTTGAGCTCATCAGCAGTGCATATCCTGTCTCCAATAAATAAGAGCGAAACTCGAGTCCAGTGCTTCCAATGTGGACCGTTGTGATAAACTTTGTGAATATTTCGAAGGACTTGGTACTGATGAGTAGTCGCAAAACATAATATACAAACTCTCCAAACACTCATAGACAAAGATATTGAAAAGTGATTTGATTATATTCCCAATAGAGGAGAATAAGTAATTAGATTACCTTAAAACTGAAGCATTCAGCATTGCAATATCAATTTCAAGCTGTGTTGGCGTTGATGGCACATTTGTCATCATGAATTCGTACATAGAAGAAGCATTTTATGTTTATTTCAACGAGTAATTTCTTTGAATTAACTTTACAAAACGTAGACTTCAATGCAGTTACTCTCAATTTCATATACTATTTATTATTACAGGTTAAGGGTACAATGTTATATACCCTCTACTACTACTCCAATCTGGTTTTATCCCATGCTATTATTCAACTCATTATGAAGGAGGGTTTTTGAAACTATTAGTACAATCTTTAACGAAGCGCCAATACGGTGACACAAAAGGTTAAAATCCTCAGTTTAACCGTGGTACGCCTCACAAGGATAATGTATCTTTTTCAATTCCATTCAATTTTATTGGTTTAAAAAGGATATATGTTTACAAAAAAACACAATAATATGGAAACGACGATTAACATAACAATCCAAAACGGAATTTGGTTGCTTACTTAGCATTTCAAGAATCGGGTAAGAATCCAAAGGGCGGAAATTGTTTTCGATCGGTGGGATGAAAAATTTAAATGCATGGGGTTAAGATGCCAATCAAAGCTGATGACTCTCGCTTGATCAAATTAAGAAAGACATTTCCTCTCGTCTTACTCGTGGGTAGAACGACTGATATCCAATTCAAGTAACTGACTCCTTTCCCGCTGATTTTCAAAGCGTGGTCTCACACGCTCAACAATCACCAATATTGATTGCTTCAATGGAATAGCAATTATATCCCTGGTAAATAAGGGATCCACGTGGAACTTTCTGCTTGATCTGGAGGTTAGTAGATAGAAATTAGTCTTTGGATTTACAAACGTAATATTCATCCAAGCCAGCGAAAACGTTCTTAGAATAAACAAAACAATCTTACTACCCTCGGTTACTATTGCCACGACCAAACAGAGGTTACGGAAAGTAACAGTTCACCAGCCCATCGGCGATGCAGAGCCAAATGAACAATTGACTTTACACGTTGACATTCTCAAAGCGAACAAATTCAAACAAGTGGCTCACCCATTAACATTTGGTCGTGAGAATCTTAGCCATTAATATAGAGAATTCGCAGGTAACCAGCTAATATATTTTATTCATTAATTCACATTTTTATTATAACTTCACTTATAACATTTTGATTTATCATTTGATCGACTTACATTATGTTCAATGATATATCTTACCCTCGACATGAAGATCTACTAAAAAGTCAAGATTCGTCAAAGATTGGATCAAAATATATCATATTTTCCCAAGGACCGTCTCCATATCGTAGGACCTTTTTCTACTTGCATCAAGGTGGTATTGCCAAAAGGAAATTCTTATTGATAAATTACGGTCAAATTAATCTCCTTGATATGATACGCACAATGGGAATGCATGCAAATGAGCATTTTTTCATGACTGAACCTGATCTTACTGTCTCCACCTGATGACAGCAAACAGTCAGAAACCGGTAGTGGAATGTAAGGGATGGGGATGTGAGCACCACAATACATTGTTCTTTTATATGCGCCTCGAGAGCTTGGCCAGGAATCACTTTGCGATTCTGTATTTGAACATCGTGGTCTTTGTAAGAACCATATACAACAGTATTCTACAAGTTTAACTTTGATTACTGCTTTTCCACTTCTTTAAGGCTCACAGAACCTGATCTTACTGTCTCCACCTGATGACAGCAAACAGTCAGAAACCGGTAGTGGAATGTAAGGGATGGGGATGTGAGCACCACAATACATTGTTCTTTTATATGCGCCTCGAGAGCTTGGCCAGGAATCACTTTGCGATTCTGTATTTGAACATCGTGGTCTTTGTAAGAACCATATACAACAGTATTCTACAAGTTTAACTTTGATTACTGCTTTTCCACTTCTTTAAGGCTCACAGAACCTGATCTTACTGTCTCCACCTGATGACGGCAAACAGCCAGAAACCGGTAGTGGTGTGTAAAGGATGTGAGCACCACAATACATAGGCTTAGCCTTATTAGACATGTTAGGGTAGGTGACTGAACAGGTTGTTCCCGCCAACATTATTCAACAGTGGCATACAAGTTCAACTTGTTTATCACCATTCTTCCACTGTTTCAAGGGATGCGGATCCTGATTCTAGTGTCCCTACCTGATGAGTGCAAACAGCACGAAACCGGTCGTGGGGTGTGTGATGGAAATGCATGCAAATGAGCATTATTCTTCAAATCTACTTACGCGTAATCTGTACAGAATTTGTTCTGTACGTTAGTCGTGACCTAAAATTTCGATTATAGGTTCGTTCGTCATCCTCTTCACTAAAACACTTAACGTTAAAGCAGTAAATAGTAAAATAAGGCCGTCTGGAACAATAAGGGACATAGATTTTACTTTTAGTAGTTAATCATTGAGCCGTCTCTGAAACATTCTCAACGTACATCTACATTCAGAAGTGAAACCCTATCCTTTAGAATCATGAATTTATAAATCGGCAGAGTAAATTTAAAGAAAAATTTACAACGACTGACTGACCTATTACAATTTTACTCACGAAATTAAGTATTTCGCAGCATGTTCTGCTTATTCGATATCGTGTAGTTGACAAGACATTGAAAACAGAAGTGAAGCAACTGTAAAAACTTATCGTTTCAAAATAATCGCAGGCACGATATAATTCCATTTTCCGCCAAGACAGAATTTCATGTTCTTCAATATAAATTCTCACTACATGTAGAAATATCACAGCTCTGGTTTGAAGGTAGGAATGCGTAATTAGACAAACGGAAGCCCCGGACAGGAAACTCCATGACAGTCACCATCCACAACTGATTACAAACGTAAACACAATGACGAGGGCGCGATCAAACAAACCCCGCGAAAACCTTACGCTGAAAGATTTCTGACGCAAAACAGAGGGTAGATCTCCGCTTAATGACCCAATAGATTCGCATGAAAATCGAGCACCTAGACCCGACACGTATGAAAACCATGGGTTAAAAAGATAAGATGTATAGGTTGAACATTGTGCAAACATGCAGACGAGGAAAAAACGTAGAGTGAATGTGAATGCTCACAATGCTGTACAACGATGATCCGAGGGCGAGACAAAGCAATGAAAAGAACTGTGGAAAAAAACAAAAAATGTGGCTGTTGATTGTGAAAAGACATCGACCACTGTTTTTACTCACAGAATTTCGTGAGAGTTCGTAGTAAATTGAAAATTGAAGATAGATAACCCCGAGGTGAGAAGGGAAAGCTAGGTGGGCAGCACCGGAGAGTGAACGGAATCTGAGAGAGGAAGGAGCTCGGGCATTGCTTTAGGGGGGCGACGGGGTGGTACAGGGGGTGGAGTTGGATCATCACTGGGGGGTTCTGTATCGAATGTAAACGTCGAATCATTGTGCTGTTTCTCGCCTTGAGACGTAGCTGGTCGGGGTGAGCGTTTAGGAGGAAGTGGTGGCGGAAGGGTGTCGGGATCAAGCATGTCTGGCGTAAAACATCTAGACGCAGGTAAACATGAGGAAGAACACCGGAGGGAAGAGCTTGGACTCGGGCTTAACCTGGCGGAGGAAGAGCCTGACATTCGAGGAGGAAGTGGTGGCGGAAGACAGAGACTGGAGTTTGCACTAGACTGACTAGAAGGATGAATCGGAGGGTGGGAATGGGAATGAGAATGCGAGGCGAAGAATTCGTTTGCAGGTGGACAGGGGTGCACCAGTCTTATTGATGTCGAAGAGGTGCGTCTTTTGGAAGAGATAACTCGACTATCGGAGGCGCTATGTTGATGAAAGTATGCTGAAAGCAAAAAAATAAACAAAATGAAAGATTCAGCGAAAGCTGAATTATATACTCGGTAATTTACGTTAATATGAAATAAATTGCTATACACGAATCGAAAACTGTGAGCGAAATCTCTTCTCAAATTTCAATTAAGTACTTTGGTCCTCAGCTGTTCAGTGACAGTCTTTTTTGTGATGACAAAGAGTGTAGTGCCATGTTTGTGCTTATACACGCCAATTATCGATGCACCAATAAAGTAGGAAACCAGCCATATTAACAGCAAGATTCAAACTTTAAAGGCGCAGTGGAAGGACCGTAAACGATTCCAACTGATACCGAATGTGTGATGATACGCCCGAACGTTAGATAATATTAACTTTATATTGCCCTCTTTGAAAGGCTTGGAAGTTAATAGGGAGGTGGGCATTTTTGAAGTTCGTAAGAAGGAATATCCAGTCATTGGAATAAAGTTTGTTGCAGCAAACAGCATCGCACAGACAACACAGGAAAACGTATCACGGAAAGTAAGAGGCCCCTGCGAATTCTGATCACTCAGACCCCAACCAGGGAGAGGGTTCGTTTCAACTGCTGCTAGTTTAGCCGTGAAGGCGTTCATCTACTTATGTCAAAGCAGAATATGGCCACCCATAAAACAACGCCATTCAGAGTTAGGAGTGACAAACAAAAAAATTCGCGTTAGGTAATCGATGAGTTCACATTTACAATAAACAGGGAAGTCTGTGCATTGGAACTTGATTTTCGGTATTAACGCGGCTACCAAAGATTCTATTACGGATAGTTGCGTTACGTATTCGGTGATGACAAGTAACTCCAGTGTTGATGTGGAGACAGTGATTATTAAAAAACATGAAGGTGTCTTGATATCTCTTTTATCATTGTCTAGGTTTAACATCCATACAGCAAAACCGCGAGCTGGTGCATTACTGACTCTGCCATTGAGCATTAGAGACAAGCCTCTTCGATGCCTAAGTTACGAAAAGCTACCGTAGCTCTGGAAGTGCAAGCTGGAATTTCCTGAAACAAATACGCGTTACTAGTGATGAAGCTCCCAAAATACGTTATTCAGTTTACAGTCTCAAGTTCATAATTGTTTCTGTCGGTTCTATCGTGTAATAAAACTTTGCACGTGGAATGTGCAAACTGCATACGAAGGATGGTATGATAGTAAATAGTCGATCTAAAGTAGACTAAGCATCTGAATATGATGATACGCCATCAGCATAATTCAAATCGACACGACTTTTACTACAGCATATCTTATTGCACGGTGTCCGTATGCTTGTATTATTACGTCGATTAAAATATTGAACGAAATTGGAGAAATTTGACACCCTTGTCGCACACCATAACGTGCCATCAGGTACTGAATAATGCGTTCCTATCAACCGAATCGAAAAGTGGCGATGTTCTAGGGTTTAACGAAGAGTCAATGTGTGATCGACACATTTATACTGTGATGAAATCCTACTTGATGTTCACGTATCTTCGATTCCATGTGTAAGGCACCGTAGATATAATGAAGCCCGATAATGAAGGGCGTAACGCTTATTCCCCTGTGATTTGAGCACACTGATTTCCATATCTGATGGAATTGGTCAACTAATGTGCTTAAACAGATATATCAACCCTCTTTGAACAGAACCGGGGGCTAGTCCATCAGGACCAGCTGCCTTGAATCTTTTCACTGACTAAATACAAAGCCAGATTGCCGCTGCGTTTTGATGCGCCAAATCAACTGACAAAGTTTGAGAACATGGAATCGAAAGCAACATACGCCCGCAGCTAAATTGTTCACGAAAACGTTCGGCTTAACGATACAAATAATGCTGTTTATTAATGATTGGAACACCATCGCCCTGAGTGATTGTTTCGGTGACTCCAGCGGTATGAGAACCTTTAAGCAGGAGCAGTTTTCGGACGCTACCAGAATTGCTGGCCACCTTCATTTCCTCAACATTTTTGCAGCCACCACGCTTCCTTTCTGAGCGAATTTTACGCTTAAGATTATTTCTGACGCGTCTTCTTATTGTATTAAAATGCAGACCAGAAGGAATCCTTCATCAATCTTCCAGTAATTGAAAGGTAGCTGGGGAAATATGGTGGGACAGTCTGTTAAAGGTGATAATCACACGAAAACTGGGTGGCATCGCACAATACAGTCGCAATAACATTTCCAATCCATGTGAAATATTTCGATACTACAGTAGAAAAATTACTTGTTAAGTCACAGCGATAAGTTTGTTCAGTTGCAGATTCTGAAAGCTTCTTTAACTGCATGTCCATGGGGGTAACTTTCTTTAGACTAGAGAATTTCAACGTTTATCTCAATCGAAGGGCGCGCGATCAGAATTATCGCAAGTGTTTCAGAAAGAACGAGCGCCATCAATGCAATTTCTCTATTTCGTGCTTATGAAGAGATGGTCGATTTTATCTACGGCTGATGATCGTTAGGCACTAAGCGAACATATCATGAATGAATCATTAAATCATCAATGATACCAGGAAAAGCATGAACAGGGAGTAGTTCTGTTGTTCTCACATTCTCCACAATAAGAGGAGATTTATTCTTTTGATTTCTGGCTACAAGAGATGTACGGTTAAAAAATAAGTCAATGCACAAAGCCCGAAACACATTTCTGAAATGTGCGAAACATTGATAAACTATATCTTAGTAAACTAAAATTTTATTAGTCGGGAGAAGAACGTGATACGAGCAAAAAATAATGACCAGTGACTCAAGTGCCGAAAAGTTTCATTATCCGTTTCTCTGAGTCGCCTACTTACAGTTTATAGTAGTACATACGAATAAAAAATCCGAATTTTCAAAATTTCTGGTTAAATAAAGGTGAATGCGAGACCTTCCCATCAGAGTGAACTCCGAAATTTCACCGAAGGCACGGGAGATGGGAGCGTTACAAAGAAGTTCAAAGACAGTCACATGAAGAAGATGGAGTGGAGAGACCCTCCAATTCCTTAACATCCTTTGGTGGCGGAAAACGGGCGATGATCAAGAAACAACACGGTAAGGAATGTTGGAAACATGATACATGTGATGGTTTTCGATTACCAATCCAAAAATGATGAGTAAACGCCTTAGCTTGTGTTAGAAGATAAAAGTAATTAGAACAACTTAGGCGCACGGTTTTGTGTATGCGTTATAAATATGCTCAGGAATGAAGGAAGGAACCAGTATCTATCTATCTATCTATATACGTGTGTGAGTGTGATTGACATGAGCTTCAAGCCAATCAAATCTCCGCATAGCCTGCTAGAATGGATGTGGTCCGAAATATTGTCAGGCTGGTCAGTTCTCTGCAGATTTTAGAGAAGAGCATAGTGACAGTGAGATTACAGCTAATTAAAGGTGGCAGACCACAAAGTACAAACTTAATGTGATACTGCATACCCATGCAATCGATAACACATATGGACGTCTCATCAAGCTGTCCAAACGGAAGAAGAGATCCGGGATTTGCGGCTTAGGTATTTAAGTCTGTCCAAGAGTACGCGAAAACTCTCTCACACCAGCATTCAGTTCGAAACAAGAAGTGTCTAAGATTGCGATGACAGGATCGCCCCTAAAACTTTTAGTTGCTCTGCCTCAATAGTCTGCAGTTGTGCATTCAACAAACACTCGATCCTCAATAAACAACGAGCTCATGACTCGATGAAATCGCTGGCAAATCGACTTCCTTCCTACCTCAATCCGTCTAGTGAGAGAATTTTGAATGGAATCGTCCTAGGAAAAATAATCAAGGGCTAACTACAGGACAGAGTGCAAGTGATGAGTTCAGTAACTACATGGATCTTAATAGGAATCATGGCGTATGAGACAGGGTTTCAAAATTACCCCGAAGGTAATCTCACAAATATTTTTTCGATGATTGCCTGAATGTTTCCCTCGGTAATGACAGTCACCTAACTCTGTAAACAAAATCACAAATATGGAACCAGACTAAGTGCCACACAGTAGCAACGGCTCAGATACCGTCATGTTAACCAGGGCTAAACAGATATATATATAGTGAGACTACAGCGTAGTCAAAGAAGCTACCATACACAAGTGCATATCCTACAAAGTTGGAAATGAAGCACTCACTCAACGCGATTAGTCTCTTTTTTACCAGGATCGATAAAACACGATGAACGAGTTGTAAAAAGGGAGATGCAGATCCAGCCTACATGGAAATCCTTTGAAATAAGCGCAACTACTTGATGTGACCAAACAACCGTACGACGTGGAAAATTTGCAAGAATGTCACACTTACTCGAATCGGTCATAGCGCCGCATACAACCGGACTGTGTAGGTGGCGACGTGCCGATTGTGGGGAGCCGGATGTGTGAGAATCCCCACGAGGAGAAGGACTGAGGCTGTGAAAACTTTTGCTGTTGTTGTTGTTTGAAAATGCACTTTGCACCGGTGTGAAGATTCGCGAGGATGAACCAGATGCCATCGGGTTTGGGGCCGCGAGCATGTTGGCGAAACTGAACATGGTTTGGAACGACATTCGTTCTTTCAACGGCAATCCACTGAGCAGCGCGGCTGCCTGAATCGCTTCTTTAGATAGACGACGTTCCTGAATAATTTAATGATTATCAACGTATTACAACATGTGGTGAACTAATTTCGGGACAATCCTCAGCCGAATAACCAAACGCTCACAATGTTTGTTTCAGAACGATGAAAAACGCGACACGCAGTGCATGTGCGTCAAGTCGCGTGCCTGGAACCACACCAAGTCCCCAGTCAATGCAGTTTGTGTTTTTTTTATGCCATGACGTCAATTGCAACATTTGTCTAAAGCTGTACCCCAGGCGCGTAGCACATGAAATTATACCCGGTAGACTGTCACAGATGTTTTGTTCATCTTCAAAAGTGTGCAATGTGGAACGATTGAACCGCACTAGAACTCGAGGATCAAGAAACCGTTGGTAGAATTATGCAAGCAGTCCCAGGGATATGCAAGTTTATGTTAGCATATAAGTCCGTATGGATACTTTTCTTGCTGTCTCGACCTAGTGAGCTCTGACAAGATGGGCAACCGATCAATATTTTGATGTTAATAAATACGTCGAGGATCAATACTGCAAATGAGTTATTATCGCGCAACCGAAAATTTTGAGTAAAACTGAGTAGTGCAATTGAGTTCGAGCATGAACAATCAAAGGACAATTTCTGAAAGACAAAGGAATAGGAACAAACATAACATAGACAAGGGATGGTGAGTGGGAAGAAAACATCAACGAATGATATCATGTGCTCAACAAAGTTTATAAACGATGGTTTTACTCATAGTAACCGATCGGATAAAGAAACTGGTGTACGTAGATTTTAGCTGAAGCTACTTTACTTGGTTGTGATTTGTATATACGTACAAAAGTACAAGCCTTGATCCAGGCAAAGTCGAAGACTGCGCGTTGATTAAGGTAGTGTCATGCTACCCAGGCCTTGACAGGTAATAGAAAACGCAAGTGATAATCCAGCGTGTTTCTGCTCAATACTCCTGGTTTTGAGTTACATTCGAGTGAATGTTAATGAGATCCGAAAATGGAAACGTTTGCATTGGATCACAGCGAACATCCTCACACAATTGAGCGTTCTGTATGGCGTGAGTGCGTAGCACGGATGTGCAATTGTGCAGTACTTCTGTGCTATGCGGCGAACACAGCGCTAAATTGATTGGTTACCTGTAGTGAGCTGCATGCTGAAACACACTAGAGTCTCATTACCATTTCTATTTCCCCCCTCATATCTGTCTAGGCCTGGGCAACCTGACAGTACCTAAGCCCACGTGCAGTCTCTGACTGTGCGGCACTTTGCCTGGATCAGGCTTGTGCTTTTACATGGCGTGAGTGCACGCGAGTTAGCTTAAACGACGTTACAAGTGTGGTGAAAATGATGATATGCAGGGGGGGTAGGCACCATATTCATGAGTGTCTGTGCCTAATCTTCTGCGGGTTCAGTCGTTTTTTAGATCCCACCATTCCCCATTTTTCAAAGATTTTAACGTGTCGTGGCAGTAGAGCACTTGGTACTTGCTACCGGGGTAATACGGTCCTCAATTATGTGGATGATGCAGCCATAATCCGAGAAAGGTTACTTGATTGTACGCCAGACGCAACAAATGCTTACAGAACCAGATTCGACAGCCTTCCAAGTTACGGTTAAGAAGGTGGTTTATTTGAAACACAAGTGCTTCCAATGTTACTTTTAATAACTACATTCATCAACTTGAACTGAAAATTTGTTTCGCCGTCCAATGACTACAATTAGGGAGATGGGGAAGCGATTCGGATGAGATGTTTGCCATCGCAATACACAGGGAACCATGGTAGGCAATAAGAAAATTCATGGAGAGCAGGTGAATTCGACTGCAACACTGCAACGAGGGTTCCAATTTGGATTTTCTTCAGGACAACATCAGTGGTCACCGTAGCGAAACAACGATTTCAACACAGGAAAGATTTCCAAAACTGATAGCATGCTTATTTTACACAAAACATGGAAACTTGATGTAATGGCACGGTGAATATCGTCGAAGAACTAAATGACGTACCACATTCGAGGTGAGACCAGAACCAAGATCAACATTCCCGTCTGATTCGCGTGGTTCGTACGATTCCGAGAGCGCATACATGCGACTTTCGAATTCCGATTCGGATGCCACTCTAGCCAGACCAAACGGATCCAACGATTCAAGAAATGCCTGCAAAAAAACAAATACAATGTGGAAATGCGATGCACAAACACTGCAAAGAGGACACAGAACACACAGGGCGATGGCTTACACGGATATTCGGGTCCACGGTGAACACGTAGGGGATACGCTGAAAGGCCAAGTAACGCTCAAGCACGTCCGCCATTTGACTGAATTTCCAACAGTTGACCAAAACATTTCCCGATTCATTGGTGATGGTGTCCGGATAACGAAGATCTAAATGAATGAGCCGAGTCATTACGCCTGCGGCGATGAACGGAACACACGGACGGCATGACACCCCCGCGGCATGTTGTCTGGCCAGAGCTTTGAAGCGTCGTTCATGGGATTTAGTCAAACTGGCAGTAAGCGGGTTTGCGCCCGCCGTGTTCTCCGAGTACGGAGACCAGGAAGAGACGCGATCGAACGATTTCGAGCGCGATCCGGACACGGGCAATCCGAATTCCGATGACGGATGAGTGGACTTGGAGGAACTTTTGTGACGTACTTTCGATCCGACCGTGTTTTCTTTTCTCAACCGGTCAACAATGTCACGATAGTGTCGAGAGCGACGAATAATCTGAGAGGGGACAAATTTGTTTGTGTGAAAAGGTCTGGAATGTAACTGCGTGATTAATTTCCATGTAGAAAAACAAACATACTGGTTGATTAATCAATAAAGGGTGGTAAGCATGACCGTGAAAGCATGTAAGAAATCAAAAGCCTGAATCCAGGCAAAGAGCAGCACAGTAACAGACTGCACTTGGGCTAATATACTGTCAAGTTGCTCAGACCTAGACATATATGGGAAATAAAAATGCTAATGAGGACCCAGCGTGTTTTCGCATGCAACTCAGTACTGGTGGTAAATCAGTTAGCACGGTGCTACGGAAGAACTGCACGGTTGCACATCCGAGCTCTGATGATAAATGATCAAGCAATAGTATGCTACTCGGTTTTGTGCTACCAAGATTCAAGGAAGGACGGGTCATTGCCTTCAGCACCACGCAAGACAACGATACAGTACTGAACAGGTTGGCCGGTGTTTACTGCGCCGGCATCTGGGTAAAAGAAACTATGTGAGCCGAGATGGTGATGAAAGCACAAACCTGATCCAGGCAAAGTGCCGCACAGTCAGAGACTGTACGTGGGCTGAGATAGTGTCAGGTTACCCAAGCCTAGACGGAATAAGGTGATAACGAGATAAGAATTTACGACCCAAGCGAATTCCTGTACTTGACTGCGTGTATGTCGCTCGAGTATATGTTACACAGCCAAGATCGAACAAAAGGATGAAGCGGTGATTTATTATTGACTCGGTTGTAAAAACTTTCCGGTTTTGTGCTCCAATGCTATCTCAATTGACGAGATGTAAGCACGTCAGTAGGTGCTTACAGTCAGGGATTTCCTTGAACTAGATAAACCGTTCGTCTCAGATTCGGAGGAGCAAATGACAACAGATATTTTGTTTTAAAGCACAAACTAATAGCTATCGCTCATTCGCCTACTACTGAAGGCATTTCTGTGGTAGCGAAAAACGAGATGAAGGCTAACGGTATAGAGTCAATTTCAGAACCAGCCTGAGATTTGGCCGCTTGAAAGGCGCAACGAGTAGATCAAGTGCGGTGTCACAATATTAATTAACATGCTGACGACATTCGGTAATGGTATGTTGCAGATCGACTCACGTTGAACGATTTTCGCAACCGGTATACAGCGGCACTGATGAGCGCAGATTTGGCCTCTTGGCATCCTTGCAGATTGTTCATTCGTTCCATGATCAGCATCAGATCGATTACTCGTTGCAAAACAACAATGCGATCAGCAGGGTGTGGTTCCGATAGGATCAGATAGACAAGCCAGTTTCGGAACTGTGGGTTTATAGTGCGAGAGAGAGGGGGGGTAACTCAGGTAACTCAGAAACTTGGCAAGAAATTTGAGCGAGAAAAGTTAAACATACGGGAGGTAAGAAAAAACACGTTGAAGCTCGCGATGTTAGTGATCCAGAAAAAAGGTTAGTAACAGGATTGATTATATCGTGAGAAAAAATATATGTGGCAAGAAAATCACAAAGTCGAGTTGAAAAATTAGATCAGGGTAAATTTCGTTGAAGTTTCATCTTGAGTTGGTTCCTGATTGCCACACTGTAAGCCTTAACGAACAATGGCCACTTTTAGCCCACTATGAACGGAATGCACCGACATCTGACATCGTGTATCGGCCGAGATAATGCTAACAATGAGTGCACAGCTTACAAGAGGTTAAAAAATGAAAGCCTGGAGATGAATCCATTGCTCGGACTCATCTGGAGTAATACATTCACCCGGTCAACACTCAAGTAGTTTGCCATGCCCCATGATTTTTATATGCGCTAAGTGACGAAGTAAACCGAGGCAGCAGGGTTTTTGAACCGAAAAACCATTAAGCCTCAACTCTAATTTTATAAATACGCACAACAAGGTGATCAGCTAACTGGAAAAAAGTAGAAGAGAATGGCTTTATTCGTGTACACGAATTTGCAGCAAGGTAAATAAAAAAGGCAAAGAACATTTTGGAGTAGGTCTGTCAGGAAGGAAACAACGTAGGCCCACGGTGATCACTCCAGATCGTACAGTGGCAGTGTGGGGGGGGCAAGCCGGCAATAAATTCGCTCATTGTCCATTGCCATGTCAGTTGACGCTGGTTCAAAAACGGATGTCACTAAATACGTGCGGCAGGACCAGATCGTATCGTTTATTCGATATTGATCACCAGGACCCAGGTTTCGCCTTTTAAGTTGGATTGTGACTCAGGAAGTTCACGGCTACTGGAACTACATTGCACGTATCTAAAACAATACACGCTGATCACCAAGGTTACGTAGATACAGGCTAACAGTCATTAACGAATTGGCGGATGCCAGTTCAGGAGTAGGCCCCTCATCCCAGTTTATTTGTGCTTACTCTTCTATGCAATCCGTAGGTGTTTATATCCCACCCTTCCCATTTTCGAGGATTTTAATTTTTCCTATTTGTTAATCGACACATGCTACCGGTTTAATGCTCTCTCTGATGATGATGACAATGAAGAAAATACATTTGCAAACACCCACACCAGGCATGCACACTTGAGTGGAGCGATTAATTACAAGTGCAACACACGGTCGATTCTTTGATGCCGATTGAACGATAGGCAGCTTAGGCGTACTACGATCCTACGCTAAATTAGAAAGAGTGCACGAATAGAATAAGCAATGAGTTAACGGTAGTCTGACCACAAACTATACAACGGATTTAATCTGCAGGCTTGCGCCAATTGAACATCAAATCATCGGAATAGACCGCAGCGAAATCTGCGCTTGAATGTAGCAAGCAGACCACCAAACGAACGTGCGCTGGCAGCACCGTATAAACAATCACACGTACGCTTCATGCAGTCAGTCGTCTGGCAGAACGTGCGCAGAGCGCGAAAAGAATCATCGTTCACGTGACCCACGAGCGACGATGAATCACGTGATGGGTAAAAGCAAGCACAAACCGAATCAGCTGTGTTCAGTTCAAGGTTAAACGACCAAGCATCGATACACAGCATGAAGTTCAGTTAATTAGAGCAGGTGACAGGTTAGTGTTGACAATAACACCGAGAGAAATGAAGATTCCGCGACGAATGGCACTCAAATTAAAAAAAAGGCTAAATTAATAATAGTTGGAGAATGAATTCCGATATGAGGCACACAAAATATTTTCCTTGATAAAATGATTAAATATGAAACAGCGGTAAATTAGAGGTTCATCTATCTGATAGTATTTAATCAATTCGTGAATTGAGGCAGAAACCAGTTGTAAAGCGCACAGCAGGATGAATCGATAACCCATTTTCGAATGACTGGACGCACGGACAGGAAAACGTGAGTTCGGAATAAAACGATTTCACAAAAGCATCCCCCTCTGTCGGTTTGTGAATATAAACCGGGAACCGTCTAGTTAACAACCTGACAGTATCTTAGCCCACGTGCAGTCTTTGACTGTGCGGCACTTTGCCTGGATCAGGCTTGTGCTTTCATAGTTAACATCATGCCTCCTTTGCAGAATATATAACTCCCGTTCGTAAGTGAGATATGCGCACGCGTCGCGGTTACAATCGGACAAGTGTAATTGTGTGCATCGAAGTAATCTATGAAACAGCGACTGTAATCAAGATGCGAAATGCGTGGATTTAATGGAAAAATGAACAAAGCACCTCGTTGATGGTCAGTTGGCAGGAATACAACGGTGTTGCCATGTCGAATGCTAATCATTAATCCACCGTCATACAAGTCAAATTCTCATGCGAATGATTGAGCAGCATTTCAATTTCGACACCCATACTTATTACACAACCATGTATGATTCATGTATGAAATCACAATCCCGAAAAGACATTGGCCAAGCGGCAGTGTGCAAGATGTCAGACTCGTTGTCCGAACCCAGATAAAATTAAAACCGAAATAGTGGCAGTGAGAGCGCAATTGTTTACCGTTGATCAATTTCGCGCAATATCACAAGCTTAGGTCAACATCGTATGTATGATATCCAAAGCTTGAGTCAAGCAAAGTGCTACACAGCCGAAGACTGACCGTGAGCTAAGATACTGTCAGGTTGTCCAGGCAGACAGTGAGACTCTAGCGTGTTTCCTCATGCGGCTAAGTACAGTCGGAAAACAAATGTAGCACGGTGCTACTTGCGCAGTAATTGCACGAATGTGCAATCGTGCAGTATTTATGTGCTGTGCGGCTAACATCGTGCTAAATTGATTGGCCACCGGTAGTGAGTTGCATGCTGAAACATTCTGGAGTCTCGCTATCATTTTTTTGTCATATCTGTCTAGGCCTGGGCAACCTGACAGTATCTCAGCCCACGTGCAGTCTCAGACTGTGCGGCACTTTGCCTGGATCAGGCTTGTGCTTTCATACATCATACATACTGAATTAGTGCACGACTGCACATTCGTAGGTCAATGACATATCGGTGCCAGGGGCCTAAAAAGCCCGACAACTGACTGAAACTCTGTGATAGTTAGGAAAACGAACATGATAAAAAATCGGGCAGCTTTGTATTCACAACACATAGGATAATGGTCTGTTGCTTCGCTCAAAATCTATTATCAGGAACAAGTAGGAAAATTTTGCTCACCCGATTGGAAAACTGTTTCGAACGGTCAAGGTTGGGAGAGGCAGAATCCACACGGTTACGGCCTTCCACTTCCCAAAACTGAATCGAGCGATAAAGTTCCCATTCGTACAATGTGACCTGTTCGGCCAATTTGCTCGGATGGATCTGCAAACCATGGGGCGAGGGTTTGTGGTTAAGGAGAAGATTAGTACTATAAACGTGAGAATGAACAAATACGAGTGAATGTATTAAACCACGAGTCCGAGGCAAAGTGTCTAGCAACCAGAGACTGTACGAGAGAGGAGAGATTATCACTTTGCATGGTCGTGAAATTATACAGTGTTTGTGTTCTGCACATGTAGCATAGTGTTATCTATTTATGTATGAAAGCACAAGTCTGATCCAGGCAATGTGCCGCACAGTCATAGACCGCCGGTATCTCACTGTAATCCCATTGTCATTAGCTTTTTATAGATCTATCTAGTATAGGTAAGCTGACACCATCTCCGCCACGTGGAGATTATAACGGCGGCACATTGCCTGATACTAGTCTTTTGAGTTTTATCTACAGAAAGGAATCTAATAACGGAGCATGGCGAGTAGACTGTAATGAGTACTCGATTGCAGCGCATTACCGGGGTATACGTAGTTAACATCATAGACTGCATTACTCTGGTAGCAAGTCGGAGCGCTCAACTGTCATGACGCGATAAAAACTTGAGAGATGGGTAAGGGCAGGAAATAAAAGTTACAAAACCCTTTTACAATTTAACGCAGGCACACTTGGTCGAGGCGCCTACACCTCAAATCAAACACGGATTCAACCAGGTGTTGTGAACGAGTAGAGCTACATCAGCGCAAGTGCCTCCTCGCGGCTTTAACTGTCGTGCATCATAACAAAGTTTCATCATAACTCCGCTTGACAACATACAAGACTAATCGAACACTCCAAGAAAACATGTACAACAAGACGGCGAGTGAACACAATTTTGAGCGGTATCACTGAAGTAAACCACTGCGAATTCCGATTTCTCGGTTTTCAACCCGGGAGACGGGTCGCTGCAACCGCAGCTAGTTTAGTTGTCAAACACTTCGTCTGATTGCGTCAAGTCAGAGTCTGGCTGCCATCCCAACGATATTGAAGATTCTGTTACAGATAGTTGTGTTAAGTAGCCGGTAGGGCCAAATAAATCCAAGAATGGTGTGGAGACAGCGATTGTCGAAAACCTGTGGACGTCTCACTGAACCTAATCTCACTGTCTCCACCTGATGACGGCAAACAGCCAGAAACCGGTAGTGGAGTGTAATTTCGGGGGATGTGAGCAACACTTCACCTTGGTCTTGATACTTATTTTCAAAGTGTCAATTGTTCACATCGTTGAGTATATAATTATACGTCGGTGTATGGGACGAATAATTGTGAGCGCGACACTCCCTTGCTAGCTATATTACGACAGTTTCAGGTCTCGTTGATATTTACGAAAACAGCACTAAACGCAGAGCTCATATCGATTAGAACGGTTGTGACTGTGGATTACGAAAGGTGTGACACCGGACAAAATCAGAATATTTCGTGAAAACAACAAAACAAACAAACTCACGGTAGTAATGTCCAAACGAGAAGCAGGAGGATTCGTATCGCTCAATTGTTCCGAATTATACAAGACGTTTGGATTGACGGATTTTGGATTCTTGGTTGGCGAGTTCAATTGAGACGAAGCATCTTGACTTTGTAGATAGTTAAAGATTCGCCGAACCGATTTTGTGAGGTAACGCGCTTGCACACTGTTGAGAAACTCACACAGAGAACGTCTAAGATCTTCGTTTGAAGCGAAATCTGCCTGGTAGTACCGGTTTGTACGAACCCAGCGAGAGATAAACATGATAACACTGTCGGAAAACATGGGTTGGAGTTGTATCAAGGAGTGCGAGGTGTAGTTAACGAGAGATTGAACGATCATCAACACTAAAAGAAACCGCGCAGATATAAAGATAGCCGCATAGAATGAAATAAAATGACTCGCTCGATATTAGACAGATCATCGATCGGTGTATACAGCAAAAGAGCACGGGCTTTGAAATCACAAGTCTGATCCAGTCAAAGTGACGCACAGTCGTAGACTGCACGTAGGCTAAGATACTGTCAGGTTGCCCAGGCGAAGACAGAAATAGTAGTGAGACTAAAGCGTGTTTCCGCATGCAGCTCACTAACGATGGCAAATCAATCTAGCACGGAATTAGCTGGGCAGCGCAGAAGTACTGTACGATTGCACATCCGTACACGAGCAATGCTTTCCGATCATGCAATGACTTTGGTGGGACTAAAACGTTTAATTTAGCATAGATCAACCATACTTCGACAATAGAAACAGCGCCAAATTATCCACCATGGGACATTAAAGTTTTACGTGAAGAAGCTGATGTAGATATAAATTGAAGAAATAATGAGAGTAGATAGGGCGAAAACAGGAAGTCCATCGCCGGTAGGCGAGCACTTTAAAGTGAACACAATTGCGATTAGTAGAATGTAATTTTGGAATATGTGTGAAAGGTAATCATTCAAAATATGAAGCAATTAGTAAGGAATAATAAAATCAACTGCACAACTAAGTGGCAACAATGAGACTTCTAACGATCGGGAAAAGTATCAAAACAATGGAGCTGATGGACTAATACACTTCAAAACTCACCGAGTTTGAACGCGTTTTTTATATCCTGACCGAAATCGTTTGAGCATATGTTGCGCCGGGGATTCCAACTGTCCTTTCTCAGTATCGATCGAAAATTCTTCCGGAGAAAACTCTGGATCCGGAACGCGAAAGCGTTCAATCAGTAGTTCAAGAAGATGGCTCGGAGTGAGAACGCGGCGATACATGAGCAAAAACGTGTTCACAAGCCGCGCATCAAAGTACGCCGGATACGTAAGCCGTTCAATCAGTTTATCTACCGTCGCCATCTGCACGCTTGGCATCGCAATCGGCCAGCCCGGCTGCGGCATGTTAGGAGTCACATGAATAGCCGTGTCATGCCGAACTTTGTGGAAGGCAGATGTTGCTGAGACGATGGTGCGGGACGTTAATGTATCCCGGTCGGAGATATCCCCTTTGGGACCAGCTGAGGACGCTTCGGAGGATGTTTTCTCGGATTGAGACTCTTTCGATGTGGTGGGGATCGAATGAAACGAGAGACAATCGTCAAGGAATTCGTCAGAATCGGAAGACACTTCAACATCGTCACTAAAACCTTCCTCAGACGAATCGAGGGAGTCGGGTAGTTCGGTCAAAGACTCACGAATACCGATAGCATTTTTGAAATCGAAGACGATATTTTCAGGACTATCGGGTTGGCAAAATCTGGAAAAGATTGAAACAAACAGTGAAAATCTTGAAAAGATGTGACTATTATGAGGAAAAACATATTGCTAGTACATTTATTGTTTTTAGTGTGGACACCTGATTATTTTTGGGGTTATAGCCATACCTTGTTGATCAACAGGAATGCAGAAACAATACATGCTATTTTTCCAAGCTGTAATGGTGTGTCACGTTTTACTTGACGACGCTCATTAATAATGTGCACCGAGTATCGGTAGGGAGTAAACTTCCAAACAGCAATCTATCGTAATTGAGAAATGAGCGTGCAATCACTGTCTGTCTGTCTGTATTATTATTATTAATATATTTGTTATTACTACGCAGTCCACCATTGTGCAGGCCAGAAAATCCTGATGATAAAAATAACCCCGAACATTTCCGGAACTTGTTCGCTGAATCATAGTTGGTTTCCTAACGATCAATGATCTCACGGTGGTTGTATGCTGTGTATGTGTTGAGTCCCGTGGTCAAAGCACACGAGAAATGGAGTCTCGCCACTGGTTATGACCAAGCAATTACGCATAACTATTATTGCATCATGCAAGACACACGGATGTGCAATCGTACAGCATTTATGTGCTGTGCTGCTAACATCGTGCGAAAATGATTAGACAACGGTAATGAGCTGCATGCTGAAACGCGCTGGAGTCTCAATACCATTCCTATATCTATTATCCCCCTCATATCTGTCTAGGCCTGGGCAACCTGACAGTATCTCTGCCCACGTACAGTCTCTGACTGTGCGGCACTTTGCCTGGACCAGGCTTGTGCTTTCATACCATGCCACAATCCGTTCACTGCTGTATACACGGAAGCTCGGGAAGCCTGATTGTATCTCACCTCACATGCAGTTCACGATTTCCTGGAACCAATATCGGTATCAAAATAAACATAAATGCATTTACCGAGCTCATAATGATTTACCAGGAGGCTGCTCGGCCTACCGCTTGACACGCTCGAGTGTAAACGGTTAGCACAAACAGCGGCGCTAAAGATGGATCAATACCTTATCACTAGAACCGGTGCAGGCCAGAAATAACCCTCATAAAATTTGCCGGGGGTATAGTGGTTAGCAGTGCCGCCATCACAATTTTCGCCCAGTATTAATCTCAAGATATAAACAAGATTTTGTGGACAAAATTGAATGTTTCCATCATTAACACCTCAGAAATTGTTTGAGACGTGTAAATGGCAGGTTCAAACTCGATCACATAAACTATGCTTTGAGTAATTGACGGACTCAAAACAAGCAGATTTCTCGACCAGGGTAATTAATGGCTTATGCAATGAAATCACCCAATCTTCAATAGATAAAATATAAGGATTCCACCGAAAACTAGTACAACCTTGAGTTGTACGTGATGTCGCGCTCACGCACGACAAAACAAAGCAGAATGAAGAATAGGAAGCAGTGCACAGTTGATACATAATTTCCAGGTTCCGACCTCTCGCTCGAGGAAACGGCAATGTACAAAAATGTATTCAAAATAAACCGTGGAGCTTGCCTGTAAGTGGATGGCGAAGGAAGTCTGAGTGGTACCTCAATTTTGGGCAGCGTCCGTATATATCTGAGAAAAAGGCTGTAATTGAAAAAAACGAATAATCGTGAAAAGTTGGTCCGGTCAACATACACATACAATTCGCATGCAATAAATGTGAATCTTACGAAACAGGCATAACTCAAGCGGAAGAACAAAAACGTACCGATGAAGTTGAATGGCCAGCATGCTCGCCATCCAGTCCGCCTTCTCTTCGGGACTACGAACAGCGATGATAACGCGATGCGATCCGTCAGACACACAACTACAGTTTGCGGACGAATCGAGAAGCGCGGGTTTTTCGGGAGATAACGCGAGGTCCACTTCAGCCATCCGCGTGGGATTCTTTTGTGGACTACCGTGAGCGCAGTTGGCGCGGTGCCCAGAGGCTACCGTACTGCTCGAATAGTCGACATACTCCAGTTCAAACATGAATGGATAAGATGAACCAGACGTGATTGTCAGCGTTGATTGACTCGCCATCGATCCGGCCATGCTTCCCATGGGGTGCGCTAAAAGTGTGCGAGAGAGAGAGAGTAAGGTCTGATACACCGCGTAAAATAGTGACCATCAACATCAGGAACGGCATCACAGGGGTAGCATATACCGAACGATAAACTGTCATCATCATCATCATCACAGACAGCATTACACCGGTAGCTTAACCGCCACACAACCATGAAAAAGTAAAATACTAAAAGATGAGGAATGGTGGGACTTAAATAGATACGTATTCTATAGAAGAGTAAGCACAAACAAACTGGGAAGAGGTGCCTACACCTCGAATGGAACATACATTCAAATAAGTTTCGTGAACGAGTAGAGCGACATTAGCATGGCAGCTTCCTTTCGGCTTCCACTGTCATGCATCATGACAAGCTTTTCTCGTCACTCCGCTTGACAACATACAAGGTTAAGCAAACACTCCAAGAAGATGCTAGTGCAAGACCCATTGAACACGGTTTCGGGACATATCTGAAGCATAACTAACCTTGCGATATCTGATCGCGGGGACACCAGCCTGGAAGGACGCGCTGCGCCTACTTTGGAAAGGTTACTAGTAAGGGTTTTTAACTGCCTATGCCATGTGACGGTTTGGCCACCCGAGATTTACGCCAATCAGGATGTGGCGTCGCAAAAAGAATCTGTTTCGGAAGTCGGTGGTCCGGCATCCGTAAAACGTGACCCAACCAGCGTAACCTATGCAGGTTGATCTGCTTCTCTGTCATACAACCAAAGAAATAAAATTCATAAAGATGGGGAAGGACGGGACTTGCGCAAATACGGAATCTATAGAATAGTAAGCACAAAAAACTAGAATGTGTTGTTTACACTTCGAATGGAACACGCAGCCAATCAAAGCTATTTCCTTCTTCTTAAAGTTTCGTAAAAAAGTGCAAGTATGAATAGGAAGACTCACTTAATGTCTCATCCGTTGAAGGTTCTGTGCTCGCAGAAGGGGAGACAGAGGCTGCTTGAACAGCAGCTCCTACAACGGACGAGGCCACGGAACCACTGTTTCCAAGGTAGGCCAATAAATTGGGCTGCGCGATTGGAGCGAGGTCGCTGACATGAAAAGCTTCCAATGGAATGTGATGCTTCAGGCGGAGTACCATGTTCGTTCCTAGACTTGGATTCAGCGCAGAGCGGCGTTCTTGCCACTTAAATATCAGCAGCAGACCAGAAAACAAATAAGCCACGTGTTCAGAAAATGATCGCTTGTTCTCAGTCGACAGTTGAATACGACTTTCTGTAAGAGTAAAGAAAGAGTATGTAGAAGGTGTAGGGTAGAGGATTATTATTGAGAAAGAGAGTTGAAAGAAAGATTAGACTAAACAGTATTGAGATTTTAGTATAAGATAAAAGACAAACCACAAATTGGGATCCCTCGGTAGATTAGTGCATCCACTACAGCTTATTATTAAATAAAGTTGAGGATGCCATTAGAACAGAATCTTATAATGAACTTTAGCAATTGAAATATAATCCCGAAGTCTGCAAAGTACTGGTCATTGTAATGTATAACTGTAACACATAATTGACAGGTGAGCAAACGTTGCATTCGATTGATAACGTCGGTGAGACACTTGGGTAGGGCGGCGAGAAAAATGTAAAAACATTGAAAGGTACGGATAAAAACCGAAAAAATGACGTAATGAAGAGGCCAGTCAGAATCAGTCACGTCTGCCTCAACGGTTAGAGTAAAGTGACCAAGTGAGAACGACTGAGCGAAAGCTATTTCATTCTTGGGTGCGCTAGGTCTAAACTGAACGTCTAGAAAGAGATTATGATAATAAGACTGCAGGAAGCGTTACATTGATGTGCGATCACCGCGGCTACTGATTTAGTGTGGTAAGCTAAAATCGATTCTCTTCAATTATGGACAATAGAAGCAGTCATTCATATTTAACGAATGGGATGCATCAAGCTTTCATCACATGTAGTGAACAAAAGCAAAAAGCATATACAAATGAGCTGTAAATAAAACGATGCATTCTGTCAGTCGTCTTCTACCACTTTCGTGAGTGTTGGGTCAGCCGGAACACGCTCCAAAAAAACACAACAGCGACTATGAAGTGGTGAATGTGTATATGCGTGAAATTACAAGCCGGGATGCACTCAGAGTGTTACACACTCAGAAACTTCGCGTGGGAAAAGATACTGTCACGTTGGACACGCTTAGAATGGCTTGGAGAAAAAAACAAGAACGAGCATTTTGTAGGCATCTCAGAAGGCCTGCAAACAAATTTAGCGCGATATTCAATGTGTAAAATTTCACATCCGTAAAAAGGCCGTTCATATTGGGCCTATCGAGCTAACTGTAGTTTAATCATCAAGGTGTATAAGCACCTAAGAACGCATTCGGAAGAGTAGCAACGGTCAATTAGTTGTTTATTGATGAACAACTGTGAGGTGCCCCGAGGCTCGATAATCAATATTGTGCTAAGTTCATAGTGATTACTACCGAACAGAACCCGAAGCCTCAGTGCAGTCAAATCGTATCAACGCGCTTTTAAAATCCACGTTGTCATGACACTGTCATCCATCCGAATACCCTCTGCACTTGGGCTGAGGTCTCACGCATGACTAAATGCATTGTTTAAGCGGTATTTGAAGAATATGTTGTTGTTGTTGTGCCAAGCCCATTGAACTATTCACAAAGTTGATCACGACGCTCCATAATGGAAGCACCGGACTCGAGTTTCGCTCTTATTTGAACTCATCAGTCATGCATATCCTTTCGCACCAGATCTAATCGGTGTTAGCTTACACTGTATCTGAAGGGAAGACCTGACACGGAGATCTGTTCGGTTGGGCGACCACAATAGATATTGCTGGCTCCTTCTGAACTGGTCGGGCAAACAAAGCTACTCAAGTGTGCCAGTCTGGAGAATAGTTCATAAACGATTAATTGCGATCGGTCAAACGGGTCGTTACGGCGTGGGACTACACTGGTGATGGTCGGGGGTTCATATCCCACCCGAAGCGAAAAGATATGCACTGCTGATGAGTCCAGTGCTTCCATTATGGACCGCCGTGATCAACTTTGTGAATATTTCGATGGGCTTGGCACGGATGAGTAGTCACAAATATAAATGCATTGTGCATAAACATTCTCCCTGTAGCGATGATAGATTTTGAAGCAACTGGTAAATCGAAGCACGATGTTCAAACGCCCAATAATAGTAAAAACCCAAGTCAAGCGCTTAACATGATTGAAAGTGATCAATGTATTATGTTGAGGGGCACAGTAATCATAGATTGTCCACGGTTTAGATGATAGTATCACAGAATCTTGGTTGCGCGAAGCATTTAGGGCATGTGACATATTTTCCTATTGCCGGCTGCAGCCCAACTATCCTTTGAAGATGTTCAACTTACAACCACATTTTTGATTGTGCGTTGTGTTTCTAGTTCCATAAGCGAACGCCACAATTTCTACGAAAAATCCGAGCTCACAGGAAATTTAAATCTAACGTTGAGAACCTAACGAGTTCACTCAATTGACAAAGGGGCGCAAAAGTCAACATTGTGGTACATCTCACAAGACTTCCTATTGTGTCCACGTTTTCTCAATGGTAGCACACACATAGAGGAAGATTGCGGTAAGAATATGAATCGAGCAACACAGCAAATTTATGCCAGCACGACTTACCCATGACAAAATCGCCCACATTCGGCACGCTAGAAATCACGGCGGCCAATTTCCCCTTTGACCCCATCATTCGCTCAATTTCATCTAGCTTGTGACAGGGTATATTGGACGAGGCGGACACCTCGGTTAACGAGGGTGGAAATCCGAACGAGTTCGCTTTATGAGACTCTGCGGCTCCTGGAGAATTGGTGCACGAATTGGGTCCATTACCCTTGGGAGATGCCGCCGGAGAACTCAAACTAGCATAGGCCGTGGGACTGGGTGGCGTGGGTGAAGTAGACAATAGATCCAGATAGAGTGCACGATATTGACCGGTCAGATAGCCGGTGGTGAGCAAACGAGCCAAATGCACAAACAGCCAAGGATGTTTCGCAAGGTCACGTTCAATGTGAGAACGCGTTTTGCTCAACATGCTTAGTACTTCTTTCAATCGTGCGCGATCATCTTCATCATACGCACAATGATGCAGGGTCTGAAAAAGAGATCGGTGGCAGAACTATGTTGTGGAATCACCGCTGTGGATGAGTAAATGTTGAGCAACACCATATACTTACTTTTATCAATTCGTGAAGGTAGAAGAATTGAAAAATGGGTATTAATAGCAAACGAGGAAGCAAATATTTGAAACAGTTGACCAAATAATTGCATTTCACGGAGCCCATAGATTCATCTATGGAGCATGCGGAATTGGATGAACGCTGGTGCTTTGGGAGTGTTTTCGATTGAGCATCAACGACAGAAGGCATTGTTGGGTCACGTTCGGCTGAGTGATGCGACGGCGTAGATGAAGTGGAGCGTCGTCGGCGGGGAGGATCGGAATCCCAAAATTGACAACGTTTACAGACGAACGAGTGGATGTCGATGAATAGAGTTGGATAGCCCAGAAACACATTGAAGATTGGAACCTACAAGTAGCAGCAAACAACACGAATGATGACCAGCGATTAAGGATCGATCGATAATTGGTCTGTTTCACCTCACCACTTTTCACCTCTTTCGTTGGAGAGAAATTAAGCTATATTAGGTTATCCAGATTCCGGGGAATTAACAAAAACTTTGGTTGATTAAACGCGTTTCAATGATGATGACACATTGTTGCAAAACGATTCACAACTACTTCGCTCGTTCTTGTAAATCTATTGTTGAACATCGTTGTACCAATCGTTTTCAAGGTCAACCCGTCTCCCGTCCCCCCACGACCTCAAGGATCGGTGAGCGTAACGATGCTGCTATGCACGATTATTATGAAATTTGTTTCTGCAAAAACCTGATTTGGTTAAAATTACTGAACAAGAACCATCGAGAACAGGCGGCGAAGCGCACTATACCGCATTTTTCACAATTCTGAATATTCTGATCCTAGGATTGGTGAACAACAAGCGAAACTCCTTCTTACGAGTCGCGAGCAAGAACCGAACCCTCACTGGTAGTCTACTTGCTGTCATCATCGTTATGGTGTTTGCCCGGCTGTGTTTACAAAAAAAACCTAATGTCTAAAATTGATGAGCAGGTTTCGAGTAGTTAGTTCACATGGAACATTTTGCGTGGCCTTTGAATCAGACGTGCTTAAAATTATTTTTTCCAATAATTCTAATTTTTCTCTTTTTGAATAATCAATAAATCCACTCATGCGGATCCTGATATTACTGTCCCCACCTGATGAGTGGTTTGCTAGATGGAAATGTATTCAAATGAGCATTTTTAATCAATCCTACTGCTTTTATAATAATTTTTAAAACGTTTTTATGTAAATAATTGACACACATTAACTGTTTTGCACTTGATATATTTCGAACGATGGAGATTTCACCGCGCCAGTTTAAAGAAAAGTTAAGTGGATTTGGAAAAATTGTGCAGACTGAATTTTATTTATTCTCACCACAAACCCCGGTGTAATAAAATGTCGACGGCTGGCGAAACTAAAATTGTTTGGGTTGTGAGGATGTGACTGGCAATTCAAACGTTGCGCGGAAACGATAACGTCTATATCTTGTTCGTTGATTGTATTCTAAAAATTCGT